>JALIZF010001432.1:0-302678 GCA_029948255.1 Telmatactis stephensoni
TTACTCAGAAGACGTGAAACACCAACAGAACACTGTAAAGAAGCCTTTGCTTGTACACTTCAAAGTGGCTAAATGGTTATTCTTAACTCTCTTCCAAAGCGAAGATATCACTTTTTCTTTACAGGCAACTTTTGATAAACATTGCCGTAACGTCTATTTGGAAATTATTTCCAAAATATCTCTCAAATGACTTAATATTTTTGCTTGATATGCTAAGAGTGTATTTATTATCATCTTCGAAACAACATTTGAAAATCCCATTAAGATTGAAACAGTAAAACATTTTTAAATTCATCGTTAAAGATGACCGACAAATGAACCACAACTCCAGAATGCAAACGGCCGCGACAGCACTTCATTAGCATACTGACACCACGCGCGAAGCTTGGAGACCTCGTTAGCATAACAAGTCAGGCTATTCACAATTCCCGCCAAAACCATACCAATTTGAAAGTTGTAATAAAGCATATAAGTCTAAGTGTGCATATTTAGACTTACCATATAGTAAGCCTAATGTAATGGTGAACCGACGTTTATCAAAGTAGCTGATAATTATTATTCCACTTGACATTTTCGTTCATTTGTGCGTGCATTCTTTCTCTCACGTGGCAAGTTGGATGTAGCGGTAGTTTTTATCATGCTGAAGAACTCGACAAGAAAAAATAATAAATTATTCTTTTCTTCTTCTCTTTTAATCGTGACTTTTTGTTTACATTCTTTCGTCTTTCAGCTATTTTCATTGCTATATATTAAATAGGCTTTGTTTTGTTTACAACAAGGCCTGTATGGTGGTTTTGGCGGGAATTGTGAATAGCCTGACTTGTTATGCTAATGTCGCGGCCGTTTGCATTCTGGAGTTGTGGTTCATTTGTAGGTCATCTTTAACGATGAATTTAAAAACGTTTTACTGTTTCAATCTTAATGGGATTTTCAAATGTTGTTTTGAAGATGATAATAAATACACTTCTAGCATATCAAGCAAAAATATTAAGTCGTTTGAGAGATATTTTGGAAATAATTTCCAAATAGACGTTACGGCAATGTTTATCAAAAGTTGCCTGTAAAGAAAAAGTGATATCTTCGCTTTGGAAGAGAGTTAAGAATAACCATTTAGCCACTTTGAAGTGTACAAGCAAAGGCTTCTTTACAGTGTTCTGTTGGTGTTTCACGTCTTCTGAGTAACGTTTGGGCGGTCGTGACTTTTAGCATATAAAAATGAATGCTTCAGAATATTTCTGCAAATTACTCAAAATCAAACAGATTGAATTTCTTTAAGATAGTCTAATTTGCTTTGCCTTAGCTTGAAGTTAATGATGTCATTTACTGCTTGTCCCGAGCAGGTCAGGTGTTTGAGATATTTAGCAAAAACAATTTCAACGATAATTGTTTATCGTTGCCATGGTAACGCTGATCATATTAAAACTGCCATAATTGAAAACTTTCATCTTACCTCTATAGCTGGTATCAATATCAAATCGATAGCTGCGGATTAAAGCTATAAACAAGGCAAATAAAAGTGAATGGTTTGGTCCAAAAATTACTATAGGGAGTCACCTTAAAAGCAGGCATTACCAAAAAATACTAGCAGTTGTGGGCATGCTCTCACTTTCTTTCCCTCCACTTCCCCTTCCCTTTCCCCTCCCATCTCTTCTTCTCCCTCTAGTCAGCCATGCAGGGTATAGTAAAGTGTATAATTAAAGTGTGTATTGCAGTTCTTCAGTTGATATAAAATTTCAACAACTTTGTGTACTGGACACAGTTAACGAGAAAATCAGTAGACAAATAAAGAACAATAGAATGAAAATTCAATAGAGAACAATAGAATGAAACTAAGAATACATGTCTGGTCCAGTACATAAAGAAAGACTCTATACAAAGTTGTAGCAAATTCTTTGTACAAATATAAACCACTGATATAAGCAACAGTGATTAAAGCAAGGTTTGCCATCATTGCAGGAGCGTGCTGGTCGTTACTGCGGTGGTCTAAGAGTACTCAACTCCTATTGGGTTGGACAAGACTCTGTCTACAAATACTTTGAAGTCATCATGGTCGACCCCTTCCACAAGGCTGTTCGCAGGGATCCTCGCATCAACTGGATCTGCAGATCCGTCCACAAGCACCGTGAACTGCGTGGACTCACTGCCGCTGGTCGTAAGAATCGTGGTATGCGCAAGGGCCATAACTATAACAAGGTCATCGGTAGCTCTCGACGTGCTAATTGGAAGAAACATAATTCGCTCCAACTGAGACGATATCGTTGATACCCAAAAATAAAATCTTAAATATAAAATTCGCTTGTTTGTTTTTGTATGTAAATGTAGATTAGGCAGGACCGTACATAACCCAAATTCCTTGGAAGGGGGTGGCACAGTCAGTTATATTTCCTTTGTAGAAATTGAGAGAGAGTGGGGTGTCCGTTTTCTTAGCTTGATAGGGGAGGGGAGCTTGATGGGGGAGGGAGAGCAAGTTAGTGTATCCGGCGAGTTTCTAGAAGACGTCCATAAGGCGAACTGATTGAAATTTTGATAGTTATTACAAGTTTCTACTATACTAGGCTTTCTGGCTTGGAATTAGCCGACTGGACGTATGCAAAGCAGGGACGTTGCAGGATCCTTCAAAAAATCGTAAAACCACACGGAAAACCGTCTTCTGGACGGAGCACGTACAGTAAATTTAAGAGGGCGACGGTCGTTAACTGGTTGCTGAATGAACCAGGGAAGTTCTTTATAGTTTCGGGTCTGGTCCTAACAGCGCATGACAGCGGGTAACTAGGCGTGGTTTTCAACATCCAGAAACAGCACGTGGTATATTGAAGACGACTCGGACGTACTTGTCGGAACTGTACGAAACCGCGTACTTAGCATCTTTGACCCCCTCTAAGGGCCTACACAGACTACGGACAATAGTTGTCGATAACTAGTTGTGATCGATTGCCTAAACTTATCGACAACTAAAATTGCTTTGTTCGCAAATTCAAATGAGCCCATTTTGTTATCGACAGCTACTTTTTGGCCTTTTCTCCAGTGACTACTCTTCATCGACAGCTATTAATCGTTACCTCAACTAGTTATAGGGACCGCGAAGCACCTTGCAAAATAGGCGCACACTATGCGCATGTGACTACAGCGACATGCAATCATATATTGATAACAAGATATTGAGAAATATATTTATATTTTATATGATGTGCTTGTATACTGTAATGCTTATTAGTATTCACCAACATTAGGGCTATTACAAATCCTGCATTCTGATTGGCTCCCTAACCTCGGGCTATTGGTGATAGCCCGAGTTGAGAGGAAGCGCGAGTAACTGAATATCAATAAAACATTTTTCTCTCTTTGTTTTGTTTAGTCTCATTCACCTTTGGCCCAATATGTTGGTGAATACTAAAACAATTAGACCTCTCGGCCTCATGGACTACGAGTTTGAATAGCCCATTCGGCCTACGGCCTCATGGGCTATTGACTCGTAGTCCATTCGGCCTCGAGGTCTAATTGTGAATGAGATGCAATTTGATTCTTTTTAATTACTGCAAGATAGAAGTTGGGATAAAAGTTGAGTGAATCAATACTAAGATCCTGTTTTGTCTGCAAAACACATAATTATGGTGGTTGGGTTCATAATGGGAAGCAGGCTAACTTTAATTAGTATAAATCTATCACACACCCTGCATTCTGATTGGCTACTCGGCGAAAAAAAATACGCGAACCTCATGGGTGAAATTTTGCTGATTTTAAGCACCCCATATAAAAGAATCGATTCAGCCTGACAAACTGAAACAGGTTGTTAAGGGATGAATGGAAATTTGTTGCACCGTTTAAAAAGAGAGAATTTACTGGCGTTTCGGTTTGCCTTTACGATGTGCGCTTTCGCATGAGAGTTTTGGCGCTTCTCCTGCCCGTACTTTTGCTCAGCTCGCCACTGTGCTTTATACTACATTCTAGAAGCCTCGGTGCACTGAAACGGGATGGACGCCAATGTTCACGCTGCAAATCGTTTGATCACGTTGTTAAAGATTGTCCCTTTTCCGAGGCGGACTCGTTGCAGTAGCGGATCCAGGGGGGTCGAAGGGGACCCCCTGAAAGTTTTAAAAGATAATAGAAATGTGTCTTATAAAAAATATTAGAAGTTTTGCGTTGTGTCGTGTTTTAAAAAAAGGAACCCCCCCGCTTTGAAAAATCTTCGATCCGATCCGCTACTGCGCGCGTTTGCGCCGAGTCCGTCAAAAAAGCGCCTGGCTAGCTGGGGGTAGTGCGAAAGCAGCGGACAGTGATAAAGAGGCCTGGAAGTGCTAATTTTTCAGGATACACTTGCATGTAGTTTGGCAAAAGGCAATGCTACATGTTTTATATTAGATCTGGCAAACTAAAATAGTCACTTACAGCCAAAGAACATTTTTGTAAACACCCTCTCCGTAGACAATCTTAGACAAAACCCGTTAGGACTTTTTCAGTTTCTAACATGATTTCATGTCATTGCTGGAATAATTCAAGGTTTTCAAATAATTTGTCATGCAATCCCCCTCTCCCCACATCGAGCATGCGCAGTAACATACCTAAACTATCTTCGAGTGAGTGAGTGAGTGAGTGAGTAACACATAGGTATGTACTTCATGGCTAAATACCATATAGTCGCCTTCCATACTTCTACACTAAACCTTACCAATAGAACGACTAGCTATGTGGACATTCAGCCATGAAGTACGAGCCGACTCATTTGCATTTTCGATCCCCACTATAACTCGTGGATTGCAATCCACGAGTTAAAAACAAAGCTAATTTTAGACTGGGCCTACCACAGGTAGCCCAGTAATTAAGCTCATCATGCGTTGGTCTTCAGACTGTTATTGCTGCCGCAGCGGAGCGAGCCTGAAGCGAGCGAAGCAAGGCAGCTATCCTATAATTCAGTCAGTAGGTATATTGGCAGCAAAATTCGTGCTTTCACTATAAAAGTTCGGAACCTCGTGGTCTGCGTCCTGTCGTCGTTGAGTGTCAACTGATTAGTTTAGAGCAGATTTCGTATGAGAAACGGACCGCGCCGTGCCGTAACCATGTCAGTGCCGTGTTGTCTACAAAAACATTCGAAATTCATGCCGTAACCGTGCCGTGACCGTGTGGTGCCGTTTTCACAGTCACACGAAATCGACTCTATGTAGTGCTTTGAAAGCACTGTCATTTGGTACTATATTCAATTCATTATACTATCATGCAATCTCTTATACTATTTAATTTTACAGAGTTAATGGTAGTCACATGTAAAATGAGGTGTTTGAAAACAGAATGCATTTCAGTTCTTTGGAAATATTTTTTGCAGTTTGTTGTTTAAGGAAAAACAATATTAATATAATATAATAATAATAACTTTATTTCAAAACGAATGCTTTATCAAATTTTACAAGTTAGTTGTTGTAAAATCTGGTCTACCTAGAGGTCGTCATATAGTTAATTATCTATCTCAAAACTAATCTATTATATGATAATCGATTAAAAGTATTTATAATATATAAAAATGCGTGGCAAGATAATTCATTACATATGTTTACAAGAAATGTAATATTATAATATTAGTTATGAAAAATTGAAAAATTGTACCCTGGGCAGAGATCACTTATTAGTTATACGTTGGAAAAATTGTATTTCTTAATTTTCCTTTTAAATGATCTTAAAGAGTCTTCCTTCTTGATTGACTCTGGTAGAGAGTTCCACAGTTCAACAGCTGAGTATTTGAAACTCTTTTTATATGCTTCAGTCCTTACTCGTGGTAATTTGAGATCGACTGAAGAACGACGCAGGTTATAAACTTCCCTGCTAACAGAGGCTCGCACAGACGTTAAATCACTCGAAAAGTGAGCCTCTGCCGAGCGAGGCCGTTTTCTTTGTTGTGCCGCCGTCCACAATCGTGGACGAAGAAAACCGGTTTTAAATCCGGTTTAAACCGGAAATTAGATGATGCGCATGAGCAAATTGGAAACTCCGTCATAATGACGTCAGGGGTTGCTTAGTTACCTAACGCATGCGCAACAAAGAAAACGGCCTCGCTCGGCAGAGGCTCACTTTTCGAGTGATTTAACGTCTGTGTGAGCCTCTGTTAGCAGGGAAGTTATAAACCTCTGTGCCTGGGTTGTTTTCAAAAAGTTCAATCAAGTAGGAAGGTGCTAATTTATTCACTATTTTAAATGCCATAATTGCTTTTTGTTCAAGTCTTTTATTTTTTTAATGTCTTCCAATTTAATGAATGCATGGAAGACATGTTTTGTGGGTACACAGTCATAAGGTGCACTAGTTATAATGCGCGCGGCACGATTTTGAAGCTTTTGCAATTTGCATGTCCGCGAGCGTATTGCTAATACTATCCCACACAAGACAACAATAATTGAAGTAGGGTTCAATTATTGAGTTGTAGATGTTCACTAAACTGTCCTGTGGGAGGTAGGGCTTAACTTTTTTAATCGTTGCCAGACCGCAAGATATTTTCTTTTTAATATACTCTATATGAGTGCCCCAATATTAGGCAGCACTCCGGCATTAAATGTCAATTAGGCTAGTCTAAAGTATACTAGGTCTCCACTCAATATGCAGTTAAACCAGCCAACATTAATTATTGAATAGGGTGAAAGGGGGTCCAGGGAAGTGTTCGAGGACTTTTGGCCGAAGCTGTAGCCATGTGTAGCTCGTACTGCTTTAATCAAGAATCAGCCAGTATAATTAACTTATTATTATTACATTTACTTTGTTTTTGTCTATTTTAATTTTCTACAAGTATCTGTACAAGAATCACTGGGGATAATAAAAAAACTTGGGGGTTTGTCGCTGCAGGCCCTTCCTCCCCTCCTCTCCCCATTCCCCATCCTTCCTCGCCCCAGTCCTTTCCCTCCCCTTTCCCTTCCCCTTAGGGCCGCTGTAATGATTCTTTGATTCGCGTTCTTTATTTCTATGTACTAAGATGAATGATCTAGAGGTTTTACAATGTTGGTTTCGATTCATGCTCAAGGTCACTGTACATATGATATCCTATAGTGTTTCATGACAGCGAGGCTGTGACATATCATGACATCCCTCTTTCTCTAAATATAAATTACATAATCAATTATATATCTTAAAGTAATCATATTCCTTAACAGTAACTTAGGCTAAGACTGTTGCCTATGCATGCAACTTATTATGTTCGTTCTTCTTAGCCGTGTTGTCTCTCTCTCTTTCTCTTTTTGTTTTTTTTTTTTGTTTTTTTGTTTTTTAATGTTTGTTTCACTCTTCATCGTGTACTCTGCGGTTACACAAATCTGTCGGGTGGCTGCACGATCCTTCCACTTCGGGTGACCTTTGTTCCTGGTGGAGTGGTTGGCTGTGTGTCCTTAGCTGAACTGCAGTCTTCTGGTGATTTGCTTATCGTCATTGGTTGTGACTGTTTTGGAGGTGATGATGTTGTTTCACGGATATGTGATCTGTTACGGCGAAGTTCTCCTCCTGATGAGGTAACGACAGTGTAGGACCTTGGGAGTTCTAGCTTTTCCTTGATTGTTGCCGGCTCCCACCTCCTTGTCGATGGGTTTTGAATGTTGATGCTTTGCCCTGGTAGAAGGTCAGGGAGAACTCTGGTGTTTTGGTCAAAGTAGAATTTTTGAAGGTCTTGCCGTTCTTTGAGCCTTTCAACTACATCGTCATTGTCTCCTCTGGTTATGAGGGACGGAAGGTTTCCCTGTATCTTTCGACCAAGAAGCAATTCTGAGGGTGACGGTAGTTTGTTATCAATTGGAGTCGTACGCAAGCACAGTAGAGCCATGCATGGGTCTTCGCCCGTGTGCCTGGTCTTGAGAAGCGTTGTCTTTACTGTCTTGACTTGGTTTTCAATGAATCCATTTGCCTGAGGGTAACGTGGTGAACTTGTTACGTGTTCGAAACCATAATTCTTGGCAAACTCTTGGAAGTTTGCACTACTGTAGTGAGGGCCATTGTCTGATCTCACTATTTTGGGGATGCCTTGTTCACTGAATATTTGCTTCATAATTTCGATCACAGTTCTGCTGTTGCTTTGGCCCTTAGGGATCTTTCTTACGAATGGGTACTTTGAATAGTAATCGGATATCAACAGGTACTCTGAGTTATCTATGCAAAACAGGTCTGTGGCGATAGTGTGCCATGGCCGCGGTGGAACCTCTGTGGGAATTAGTGGCTGTTTTGCATTGCTGGGTTGATATGTTTGACATGTTTGACATGTTGCGGTGATCTTGTCGATGTCGTCGTTCATATTTCTCCAGTATACGGAAGTTCGTGCTCGGAGTTTAGTCTTCTCAGCGCCTTGATGACTGGCATGGAGTTTTGCCAATATCTCTTTCTGTAGTACGGCTGGGATGATTATTCTTTGTCCCTTGGTAAGTATGCCGTCGTCGATAGTAATTTCATCCCTGAAGGACCAGTATGGTTTTAGCAGTTTAGAGACTTCTTTTATAGTTTCTGGCCATCCTTCATACACAGTGTGTTTCAGACACGACAACTCTTCGTCAGCGGTTGTGCTGGACCTGATTTTCTCGATCATTCCATTGCTAAACTGGGTGTAAATCTCGTGGACTTGTATCTCCTCGTTTTCTATTTGGAATTTCTCCTCAGGTGATAGACGAGATAATGCGTCGGCTAGCAACATTTCCTTTCCAGGTAGATAACGGATCTTTATGTCGTATGGTTGTAGCCTGAGCAGCATCCTCTGAAGCCGTGGCGGTGCTGAGGTTAGGTGTTTGAGGTGGATGCTTTCAAGTGGCTTATGGTCGGTTAGTACAGTGAAAGGGCGACCAAATAGGTAGTTATGAAAACGCTCACATCCATACACCACTGCTAACAGCTCTCTTTCGATATTTGCATATCTCGTTTCTGCGTCCGTCAATGACTTGCTTGCGAATGCTACGGGCTTACCTTCTTGCAATAGGGCAGCCCCGAGGCCTTTCATAGAGGCGTCTACTTGCAAGGTTACCTCTTTGTTGTTGTTGAAGTAGGTAAGTGTCACTTTCTCGCTAATAGACTCCTTGATCTGGTTGAATGCTGTTTGATAAGTAGCGTTCCACTGGAAGGTTGTACCTTCCTTGAGCAGCTCTCTTAATGGTGCTGTGAGAATGCTTAGGTTGGCAATGAAGGGTGACATATAAGTGGCTAGGCCAAGGAAGGTCTGTAATTCTTTCTGATCAGTTGGCTCTTTCATCTGCTTTAGTGCCGAGACTTTCGCTGGATCAGGTTGAATGCCGTCCCCGCTGCAAATTATCCCATAGAATTTGATCTCATCTTGGTTGATATAACACTTATCTGGGTTGAGCTTGAGGCCGGTTGTCTGGCATCTCATTATCATTCCGTGGAGGTTTCTGTTGTGTTCTTCTTCTGTTGTTCCGGAAACTACTATGTCGTCTGCTATGCCAGTAACACCAGAACAGCCTTCGAATGTTTGGTCGATTTTCGACTGAAATACGTCTTGAGACATCTTTAATCCAAAGGGCATGCGTAAGAATCGATATCTCCCAAAGGGTGAATTGAAAGTGGTTAAGTAACTTGAATCGTTGTCGAGGACGACGTTCCAATAGCCACACTTGGCGTCTAAGATTGAGAAATGCTTTGCTCCGCTGAGTTTTGGGAGGATTTCCTCTAGCGTCGGCGTCACGTGGTGGTCTCTTTTTATCGCAGCATTCAGATCTTTGGGGTCCAAACATATTCTTAGTCTGCCGTTGGGTTTTCGTCTGTATACAAGGCTGTTTACCCATGAAGTTGGTTCTCCCTCTCTTACTTTTGCGATAATACCTTGACTGATCATTTCGTCAAGTTCCAGTTTGATATCATCCTTCATGCTGATTGGCACTCGCCGAGGTGCGTGTATGACTGGGGGTATATTTGGATCTAAAGTGATATGATATTCCCCTTCGAATTTTCCTATTCCGTCGAAGCATTCTGGGAATTGTTGGATCAATTTTTCTTTGGGTGTTATGGGATCAGAGCTGGTTGTTTGATTGTGCGTCACGGCTTCATTCATTCATAGGCAGGCTATTGCTTTACACGTCCGTACAATAGAGTGATTTTCATTTGCCCGCCGTGAAAGTCGCGAAAGAAAGATGACCATTTTAATAGAGTGGTTTTCATTTGCCCGCCGTGAAAGTCGCGAAAGAAAGATGACCATTTTAATAGAGTGGTTTTCATTTGACCGTGAAGGAATAGACAAACTAATAGTTGGTAGTAGACTCTAAAGCCATTGTTTTCTTTTGTTTCTTATCAACTACAAACTAAATAGTCATATTTCTTTCACGGTCAAATGAAAATCACTCTAGTTTGTACTAGTTGATAAAGAACAAAGAAAACAATGAATTTAGAGTCCACCACCAACTACTAGACTTACTAGTTTGCCAATCTTTTCACGGGCAAATGAAAATCTACTCTGAGAACCAGAGCTAGGTTTATTTCTATCTTGCTTTTGACGCTTTTGACCTTCAAAAGCAAGATAGAAATAAACCTCTGGTTCTCAGGGAAATGAAAATCACTCTAGGCGGAAAAGATCACTCTGTGCAGTGTACCATACACACAATACTACAGACTAAAAATGTAGGCTGTTGTTCTGGGCTGACTGACCCCGTGTTCACGTTGAAACAATTGCGTTTAAGAGGGGATTTTTTTCAAGTTCGAGCAGTGAACGACAAAAACTCCTGAGTTGAAGAATAGCTGTTGTACAGAATTAAAATCATTTCTTTCAGAAAGTTTAAGTTGTTTGTAAGTAGTTTTGGCCGATGAAAGTTGAATCAAAGTTTTGAAAATTATAAAATTAAACGAGACTTACCTGTAAGTTGAAGTTTGATTGGGATTCCGGTCATCAGTCCGGAACGAAGGAGTCACATGAGATGCGCATGCGCGTTGCTGATCAGTTTTTAACGTGAGTGGTACAGGAACAGACGGAATGAAGGAGTAACGGGAGGGTGGGAACCATAACGCAGATAAGGGCATGTGACTCCTTCGTTCCGGACTGATGACAAGATAGAATCCCAATCAAACTTCAACTTACAGGTAAGTCTCGTTTAATTTTATAATTCTACCTTGTCATCAGTCTACGTCACTACGGAGTCACATGAGATTTCAAAGCCCTGTAACACGAGCCCTTCTTCAATAAGGAATTTTATTATAACAAATGTGCATCATATAATATCTATTGTAACAACATACTGCTATAAATAACAGCCTTAAGCTGTGTCTGGTCGAAGTACCACAGTGCCAAAGTAAAGTTTGCAACAGTTGTGTCCACTGGTTTGTCATAGAATCTAGCAAATGTATTAGAGTTGGACCATCCTGCACTCTTCATGATATCTACAATGTTCAATCCTTTTGATTTACAGTGTGAAGTGGCAGCAGCTCTACTACTATGTGGGGCATACTTCTTAATGTCAATACCTGACAGTTCCAGCACTTGTTTTACCCATCTGGAAACTGTATCTTTAGATATGGGTTTAAAAGGTTTCACATAACTAATCAACAGCTGAGTATTCTCTTTCCGCAATGGTTTTGTTCGGTGTAGGTATTCCCTGAGATACTCAACGACGCAAATTCTTTTATCATTCGGATACGCAAATAGTTCCAAAGGAGCTATATGTCTACCTGGTTTGGTCTGTTTAATCTTCTCGTTGATAGTAATTCTAAACTTGTCGTCCAAATCTTGCATGTAGTTGATATCTATTTTATGAATAGTTTGTCCCCGCTGTCCAGTTGTGAGAATGTCAGCTCCTTCAGCGACAAGAAGCTCTTAATAGGCTCAAAAGAAAAGTTCTCAAAAACTTTAGCACAACATTAACGTCCCAAATTTCAGTATACTTGGGAAGTGCTGGTTTTAATTCAAAAATACCTTTCATGCAACGAGTAACAAGAGGGTGCTCTCCAAATTTCCCTCCATCTTCTAACAATATTAAGGACGAGAGCGCAGAACGCGCAGTCTTAATTGCGCTGTAACCTAGTCCCGATTGGTACAACGATACCAAAAATTCAACACCATTGTTAATTCCAGGTTGATACAAATCAATATTTTTGCTACTGCAAAAATGTCTCCACTTCTTTAGGTATGTTTGATATTGCTTTGAGGTTCCCTCCCTCCAAGAAGCCATAAGAACATCCTTTGCACATGACGATAATCCATATTTGTCTAATCCTTGCCTGACAAGAGACAGACTATGAGGTTTAGTTTGTGCCAGATTGGGTGGGTTTTCTTGGGGTGGCTGGGTAGACGCAACAGATCCCGGTGTGCTTTCAGATTGACTGGTTGTTGTTTCATCATACGCAATGCCTTTGCGTACCATGGTTGTGTCGGCCAATCTGGAAAAACACAGATCCCTACCGCTCCATCGTGATGTATTTTGTTCAACATTGCTGGAATTAATAATAAACTTTATTTATACACGGAGTCACATCATTTACAAATACTGAAATGCTCTTCCTGAGAGCCGTGTCACATAAAAATATATAAATATATAAATAGAGAAAATAGAATATGTATATAAAGATAAAACTTACACAACATCTTAAATTAAATTCTACTTTTAAAAATGGATAGGCTGATTGGCTCTCGAACCCTTAGTGGCAGAGAATTCCAGGCCGCTGCTCCACTATATTTAAAGCTTTTTTTCAAAACGTTTGTCCTAGGAAGTGGCAAAGTCAAATTTGAGTGACAACCACGAAGACCATAGTCATGAACTCCAGAGACATTGTTGAACAGATTACATACGTACTCTGGCATTTCACAATTTATGATTTTATACATTGTTGTCACGCACCTTTTGTTTGAAACGCCTTGTTTCAAGATCTTCCCAGTGAAGACTCTGGAGAATATCACTTGATCTGACTGTGTAATCAGAGCGGGTTATGATACGCCCTGCACGATTTTGGATTTTTTGTACACGTTCGCGCAGGCCTTTTCCGCAGGTGTCCCACACAGGGGCACAATAGTCCAAGTGAGGGAGAGCCATTGTTAAGTAGATTTTCTCCAGAGTTTTCATTGGTACAAAGTCGCGAATGTGTCGCAGTAGCCCAAGTCCTTTACTGGCTTTTTTACAAACATACATGACGTGTTCGTTCCATGTTAAACCTTCGTCTATAATGACCCCTAGCGTTTTAAAAGATTTGACTCTGTTGAGATGGCAATCGCCTATTTTGATAACTGGGTCTCGTGAGAGATTTGCTAGGCGTTGCCTTGAAGATATTAGCATATACATAGATTTAACCACATTTAAACTAAGACGATTTGCGAGTAGCCATCTACGCAGTGAGTCAAGATCTTCATTAATTTTGGTTTCAATCACGTTGACATCAATATTACCCATGGTAATGTTAGTGTCATCGGCATACATGTTTGGAATGGAGTTGGTCAAGCAGCCAGGTAGATCGTTGATGTAGAGTAAAAAGAGAAGTGGCCCAATAATAGAGCCTTGCGGCACTCCAAATCGGATATTCTCGGGGCTTGACAACACTCCATTGACAAAAGTTTGCTGTTTTCTATTAAAAAGATAGGACTTGAACCACTGAAGTTCTGTACCTTGTATACCATAAAGGGAGAGTTTTCGAAGGACTATTTCGTGATAGGAGGCAGCATGGCCGAGTGGTCAGAGCGTTGGTCTCGCAATCTGGCGGTCCCAGGTTCGATTCCCGCTCTGGCCACTAGCTGAGACTGAATTTGTTCCGATTTCGATTAGTTCAAATTCAGTTTCTCGGCCATGCTTGTAATATAGCCAACTGGTTTGCCTCCTTGCCAGTTGGGATTCTTAATCCATTTATGTTTGATTTATATGATTTAGTTAGGATTTGTAAATTGAGCTGAAAAGCCCTGTTGAGGGAGTCTCAATCATGTATGTATGTATGTATCCACTGTGTCAAATGCCTTCTTGAGGTCAATGAAGACTGCGAGATTAATTTTCCCACAATCCTTATTATTGAGCCAATATGTTGTACTTTTAAGCAAGGCATTAAAGTGGAATGAAACGGCCGAAAGCCCGATTGATGTTCTGAAAGTAAGCTGTTAAGAGATAAGAAGTCATAGAGTTGCTCAAAGACCACTTTTTCAAAACGTTTAGACATTACAGGAAGGACTGATATTGGTCTGTAATTGTCACAATTTGATCTGTCCCCTTCCTTGAAGATCGGGAAAACTTTAGCTAACTTCCATGAATCAGGAAATAGTCCATCGTTAAGTGAAGCATTAAATATCTCCACAAGAGGGGTGGCTATTATTGGAGCAGAGATCTTAATAATCCTGCTAGGGATCCCATCAAGTCCCGCCGCCTTGTTGAGTAGCAGTTTATTTATTAGGGAAATTAGGTGTCCCTCACTGACAGGTTTGAAAACAAACTTTGAGGCTGTAAACGATTGAGTATCAAAAGGTATATTGGGGATAGAAGCAGCCAATTTTGGTCCTACCGAGACAAAGTGCTTATTAAATAGCTCTGAAATTTTACTTGGTTGAGAAGTTTCTTTTGAGCCATTAAACCTAAGTTTTGTTATCACTGTATTTTTTGTTTTACGATTTAACATACTATTTATGATTTTCCAGGTTCTTTTAGGATTGCCTGTACTTTCCTCAAGATTAGTTACGTAAAAGTCGCATTTTTCTTTCAGTATCTTACGGTTGGTCTCATTCTTGGTTGTTCGATAGGCTACCCAGTCAGTGGAAAGGCCGCTGTATACGGCTTGCTTTTTGAGATGATCCCTGTAGAACATCTCCTGTTTCAACTCAGGAGTAAGCCATGGGACCTCAGAGTTTCTTACTCGTTTTTTTCGTAGAGGTGCATGTTTATCAAGGACCTCAAGAAACATTGTATGAAACATGTGTAATTTATCATTAGCGTCATCACTGATCTCGAGTAGGTCCCATGGTTTACTCCGGCTCAAGGTCCAACAAGAAATGCTCTTCGTCGAACTTCGTTACACTGAAAGGAGGGAAGGCATAAAATTTTAGTTTAGACCAATCTAAGCTAAACGCATCAATAGCAAGAGCTCCTGGGTCAGGCCTGTATGCTACATAACTATCAAATTGACGATTAATGCGAGAAGCAAATAAGTCAATGTCAGGCCAGAAATCTATTTGTTGCAGGGCTTTGCAAAGGGCTGCCTTGTCGAGCTTCCATTCCGACTCCCTTTGATTTCGACGAGATTCAAAGTCCGCAGCAAAATTATCCTTCCCTGGAATGTATGCAACGCTTAGCCATATATTGCGCTGTATGCACCATTCCCATGTCTCTTTAGCCAATTTGTTGCATTCTTCGGAGTGGCTTGTTCCCATATTATTTAGAACATTTACTGCCGTGGTGTTGTCACTCATTATTCTAATGTGTGTGTTATGGAAATCTCTAGCAAAGCTCTGTAGACCAAATAATATTGCTAGCATTTCTAGATAGTTTATATGGTGCCTACTCTCCGAGCTTGTCCATAGTCCTCCTGATGACACACCCTTATGTTCTGCCCCACCCCGACAGTGAGGCATCCGTCGTGATTTGGTATGCAGGAGGCGCATGTGTCAAAACGTTGTAGGATTTTTCTACATGATCAATCCACCATTGCAGTTCTAATTTTGCTGACCGAGTTAACTGCATAGGGGCATCAAAGTTTCCGTTTGCTCTTTGAATGCTCAAGGTTTTATCTTTTTCTACTGAACACCTGTAGAATAAGGGACCATGCATCACACCAGGGAAACTAGATATTATTTTTCCAATAACCCTAGCTACTTCCCTTATAGAAGGGGATTGTGCTTTTAGTAAAGCAGCACAGTCATTATGCACTGCAATGGCTTTTTCTCTGGTTAGCTGTATTCCCGGGGGGGGGACTCCTATATATAAGAGGACGGGGATGCTCGTCGGAAATTTTGAAAATGACCCCTAAAAGGTACCTGAGTGGGAGTGGCAACAATTCATTTCTACCCCTAAAAGGTACCAATTCAAAACAATAATAAAGAATTAAAGTAATGAAACACTTTGTTATCGATGTGCTTTGAAGATTCAATTCAGATCATCGAAATCGTCCCTTTCATGCTTATATTTTAGGTAGTTTATTTACCCCAAAACAATCCCTAAAAGTCCACTTAAGTCTGAGACACCCTAAAAGGTACCAGATTGCAGATTTTGACCCCTAAAAGGTACGACGAGCATCCCCGTCCATTTACGATCGGAGTCCCCCCCCCCCCCGGGGCTGTATTTTCATACTTGTAGAATTTATTACAAATCCTAAAATAGTTAAAGTTTGACTTGGTATAAGGCTAGACTTTTCAGGGTGTATAACAAAGCCTAGTCGGCTTAGTAATACAGCTGTGTCTATGACATTCAAAACACAATCCTTAAAATCATATCCCTGCAAGTAGATATTTATAAGTAATACCATGACCCTGAGGGATATTAGTGATTAAATGTCCCCGAAGCCGAGGGAGGTTTAGTGGAAGGACTTTTACTAAACCTCCCGAGGCTGAGGGGACATTTAATCACTAATATCCCGAAGAAGTCATGGTATTACTTTGTAATACCATGATCACCGAGGAAATAAACGAAAATATACTTCGCTGTTTGTTCATCCAAAACTTGAAAATATTATACAATTCTTTTACCAATTGTGCGTAACCCTGTTCTCTGGGGACTTTCGAAAATAGATTTCTTTGTTATATACTTACAATGAAAAAGTATTTATAGGTTGTTAATCAATTCGAAAGCTAAATTGTTTTTCATAATGCTTTCTTTGCTTCGTTATGCTCATGCGCAAAATAGAATGCATAGATCCCATACGCGTAAGAGTGTGCAGTGGTAAGAAGTATCGGTGCGTTAGAAAGTTATAGAGTTTCGGGACAGCGTGCAAAGTTGTCACGACGTCCCGATGATTGATCATATATGAGGGACAACCACTCATGAATAACATGAGGGACGATTAGTTCTAATCGTCCCTCATTAATTATGGATGAGGGACGATTAGTTCTAATCATCCCTCATTCATAATTAATGAGGGAATATTAGAACTAATTTCCCTCTTTCTATTCATGAGGGAGGGATGTTAGCGATTAAACGTCCCTCCAAAAACAATAGATCCCGAGGTGATCATGGTATTACGTCAAGGTATGCCACCGATATGTGGCCTTGTTTATGCAAATGTGCTAAAGGCGGTTTTAGGATTTTAGTAAAAATTCTCGGCGCACATGCCAACCCATTTGGCAAGCATGTGAATTTGAGCGTAAAAACTTCCTGTCTGCTATTTTAACTGGAACTGAGTAATAAGCGTCTTTCCTGCACATCAATTGACGCCATGAAACAGTTTTTGGTGACTAACTTCATAATTGTATGCAGAGAATCCATCTTAAAGTGGTGATGGCTTACTGATTCATTGAGCTTTTTGCGACACTAATCTTGTCATGCGCGGGATGTTCTGAACTCGATTATTTGGTAGGCACGTACGTGGAATCAACGATGATTTGTGACGTCATCAAAATATGCTTGGAATGATCGCTGACCACGCGATTGGAGTCTTTGTTTTCTAGCTAAGTTGTCGTTGTTATTCAGATTTATCATACCCCGGGAATCCACTGAATCCTGCTTTGTATTCGTGGAAGTGTTCAGCAAGGCCACGAACTGTTTAGTGATATTTCTCAGGAAAGACAAAGGCCTTTTAAGAGATTTTCATCGCCGTTGTGCGCTCGATCGAAGCAAGACGATATAAAGTTGCATTCCAATGTTCTCCTCTTCAAAGAGGTAAAATCTCTTTAGAAAGCCACACGATATCGCTAAAATTTCTGGTGAATCGAAATTTTGCTTTCTTTACGCAGACTACTCTCAGTAGTTCAGTTAAATCCACATATATTTATGCATTCTCTATACATTACAAGGCAAATTATGTGTCAGATATTTATCAAGCACTAGTTCTTTTAGCTCCCAGGGAGCGATACACATCCTTTCTTAAACAAACTTTAATCAGTTAGTTTTATAATCATTGCCATAAACACTGTTTGTGATTGTTTGAAAAAGCAATATATTAAAATGTATACTTGTACATTTCTAAAACTTGTGTTGTCGTAGTCAGTTAGTTACTCGTGCCCAGGCCTTTAGGCCGGGAACGAGTTATAAACTGCAAATGTTTTTTTTTTTTTTTTCCTCTGTTCGTCCTGAGAGACTTCTGATTGGTTAAGAACGTAAAAACAATGCCCTTCATTCATCACCTTTCAGCGAACGCAAGCCAGGAACTTTAGGAATGCAAGATGGCCGACTACAAAGAAAATAGCTTTCAGAGACAGGCTTTTCTTGCAGTAGAACAATGTAATTTGGAGCTTTTAACTCGAGATATACCTATATACTTATAAGAGCTTCAGAATGGGCTGTTATTTTGAGCTTCATCTCCAATACTTTGACCAAATATCGAACTTTAAATGGAGTACTTGAAAGCCGAGGCCCTCGCGATAACGACTGTTTCCTATGAGCTGAAAATCTACGAATTTCTCATCCTACATGTTGCTAAACGAACATAGCTACATAGAAGCAAGTCAATTATATTCCTCATTCAAGCATTCAATAGATCTTGAGAGGTTTTTGTACTGAATTTTAATTTAATATCGGAATGGCATGAAACTATATTCCATTGACCTTGTATTTCGCGTTTGGTCACGTAACGCATTTTATTCATATATAAAACATCCGAAACACGAACGAAAAAATACACGATTTGTTATTGTGTCAAATATGCCGTTGTAGAAGTCTTTACAGCAAACAATTGAGATATATAGTGAAATAAGAAGTTGAATAAACTGGTATATTTTTGCATGTTGGAGATATCTAATACCCATGCATGATAATAGAAAAGCTGTTGACAGACAAACCGACTAATCAAGGTATTTTTTAGTTTAAAAGTTAGCCGATTCAAAAAAGGTCGTTATGTTACGGTTAGCTATTTCCTGAAATGTTGAAGAATGCGTGAAACGGCTCGGGGAAGAGTACGAATGGAGCCGGTCGTTGGAGCCTCTCTTAAAAAGGGCTCCAGGGGCACGAGTGAACGCACGTGTGCGTCTAGTTACTCGTGCCCAGGCCTTTAGGCCGGGAACGAGTTATAAACTGCAAATGTTTTTTTTTTCCTCTTTTCGTCCTGAGAGACTTCTGATTGGTTAAGAACGTAAAAACAATGCCCTTCATTCATCACCTTTCAGCGAACGCAAGCCAGGAACTTTAGGAATGCAAGATGGCCGACTACAAAGAAAATAGCTTTCAAAGACAGCTTTTCCTGCAGTAGAACAATGTAATTTGAAGCTTTTAACTCGAGATATACCTATATACTTATAAGAGCTTCAGAATGGGCTGATATTTTGAGCTTCATCAATACTTTGACCAAATATCGAACTCTAAATGGAGTACTTGAAAGCCGAGGCCCTCGCGATAACGACTATTTCCTATGAGCTGGAAAACTACGAATTTCTCATCCTACATGTTGCTAAACGAACATACATAGAAGCAAGTCAATTATATTCCTCATTCAAGCATTCAAGAGATCAGTTGAGAGGTTTTTGTACTGAATTTTGATTTAATATTGGAATGGCATGAAACTAGATTCCATTGACCTTGTATTTCGCGTTTGGTCACGTAACGTCTTTTATTCATATATAAAACATCTAAACATGAACGAAAAAATACACGATTTGTTATTGTGTCAAATATGCCGTTGTAGAAGTCTTTACAGCAAACAATTGAGATATATAGTGAAATAAGAAGTTGAATAAACTGGTATATTTTTGCATGTTGGAGATATCTAATACACATGCATGATAATAGAAAGACAAAGGAACACTAATAGCTGTTGACAGACAAACTGACTAATCAAGATATTTGCTGCGAGCGAAGCGAGCAGCGACACTAATCTTGCACATGCGCGGCATGTTTATGTACCAGCTCTGAACTCGATTCTTGGTAGGTAGGCACGTACGTATATGTATGTAGCGAACGATGATTTGTGACGTCATCAAAATATGCTTGGAATGATCGCTGACCACGCGATTGGAGTCTTTGTTTTCTAGCTAAGTTGTCGTTGTTATTCAGATTTATCATACCCGGGAATCCACTGAATCCTGCTTTGTATTCGTGGAAGTATTCAGCAAGGTCATGAACTGTTTAGTGATATTTCTCAGGAAAGACAATGTCCTTTTATGAGTTTTTCATCGCCGCGTTGTACGCTCGATCGAAGCAAGACGATATAAAGTTGCATTCCAATGTTCTCCTCTTCAAAGAGGTAAAATCTCTTTAGAAAGCCACACGATATCGCTAAAATTTTTGGTGAATCGAAATTTTGCTTTCTTTACGCAGACTACTCTCAGTAGTTCAGTTAAATCCACATATATTTATGCATTCTCTATACATTACAAGGCAAATTATGTGTCAGATATTTATCAAGCACTCTTTTTATAGCTGCCAGGGAGCGATACACATCCTTTACTAAACAAACTTTAATCAATTAGTTATATAATCATTCCTAACACTGTTTGTGATTGTTTGAAAAAGCAATATATTTCAGTGAATAAAATGTACTTGCACATTTCTAAAACTTGTGTTGTCGTAGTCAGTTAGTTTTATAATCATTGCCATCGCTAGCCGTTTGTGATTGTTTGAAAAACCGTGATCTCCGTGATCCGCAGACATGGGTCGTATGGTGGCTGCTACGTGTATGTGTATGTAAATTTGTATCTAAATGTGTGATTGTTCAATTGTCTCCTAATGAAAGCGCCCTTGTAAACCTTCGACTCGATCATGTTGAGCTGCGCCCTTCGTAATTCAGCACTTGGCTGCGAGGAAGGGTGATGAGCTACCCCAATTTTTTTTAATTTACTCAAAGTGCTAAATATTTTGAACTGTGTGTGTCCGACACTGAACCTGGACGGAATTATGTTCTGTAATTCAATACTGAAGGTCAACTAGCAGTGTTTGTCACACAACGGACAGGAGATTTGATATATCAGACAAAGCGGTGTACTTTTGTGAGTTTTAGGGGAACAGTTCTGCTAACGTAGATACACCAGCTGTTTTCTGCTCGCAGCATTTCACTTTCTATTAGAAACGGCTAGTTTTTAGTTTTAAGTTAGCCGATTCAAAAAAGGTCATTATGTTACGGTTAGCTATTTCCCGGAATGGTGACGAATGCGTGAAACGGCTCGGGGAAGAGTACGAACGGAGTCGGTCATTGGAGCCTCTCTTAAAAAGGGCTCCAGGGGCACGAGTGAACGCACGTGTGCGTCTAGTTCAATATATAAAACATCCGAAAAATACACGATTTGTTATTGTGCCAAAACACCGTTGTAGAAGTTTTTACAGCAAACCGAATTGAGATACATAGTGAAATAAAAAAATGACTAAAACTGGTATATTCGCAGGGAATATTTTTGATATCATATATGATACCTAACACTAATAGCTGCTGACAGACAAATTGACTAATCAGATATTCTTTAGTTTAAAGTTAACCGATTCAAAAAAGGTCTTATGTTACGGTTAACTATTTCCCGGAATGGTGAAGAATGCGTGAAACGGCTCGGGGAAGAGGGCTCCCGGGGCACGAGTGAACGCACGCGTGCGTCTAGTTTTATCATCATTGCCAACGCTAGCCGTTTGTGATTGTTTGAAAAATTGCTTTAATTTACTCAAGGTGCTAAATATGTTGAACTGTGTGTGTCCGACACTGAACCTGGAGAATTTAATATGTTCTGTAGTTCAACATTGAAGGTCACTAGCAGTGTTCGTCACACAACGCACAGGCGATAGACAAGAAACATTTGATATATCAGACAAAGCGGTGTACTTTCGTGAGTTTTAGGGGAAAAGTTCTGCTAACGTGGATACACCAGCTATTTCTGCACGCAGCATTTCACTTTCTATTGGAAACGGCTAGTTGCTATGAGCGAAGCGAGCAGCGACACTAATCTTGCACATGCGTGGCGTGTTTATAGACCAGCTCTGAACTCGGCTTTATGTAGATACGTGGTAGAGTGAACGATCAGATTCGTGACGTCATCGAAATATCTTTGGAATGATCGGAATTAATGGTCACCGGATATCACTTAAAATTATGACAACTGCACTCACCACACGACAACTGGTCGTTACAACTGGTTAAGAGCAGTTGCGAGATTAGGCGGATTTACTTGTGTTTGTACAATGTGAGAAACATAATGGCGACATGACATGAATAAGGATTCAGCTGGGTATGTTTTCGAGGTAAACCATTGTTATTCACAACTATTATCGAGTTGTTTATGTTACTAGAAGTATGCATCAAGGTCACAAAAAGTTAAGTGATATTTCTAGGGGAAGACAATGTTCTTTTACAAGCTTTTCATTGATCGAAGCTAAGTTGAAGCTGCAAGACGATAAGTTGTATTCGAACGTTCTTCAAAGAGGTAAAATCTCACAGACAGCCACATCATATCGCTAACATTTCTGGTGAATCGAAACTTTGCTTTATTTACACAGACTGCTCTCACTAGTTCAGCTAAATCGACAGATGTTTTTGTATTCTTTTATCAGATTCTCTGTAATACAAAAGTATTCTTTATCCGCCACAGGGTGCGATTCATATTTTTATAAACTAGCCGTTTCTAATAGAAAGTGAAATGCTGCGAGCAGAAATAGCTGGTGTATACACGTTAGCAGAACTGTTCCCCTAAAACTCACGAAAGTACACTGCTTTGTCTGATATATCAAATGTTTCTTGTCTATCTCCTGTGCGTTGTGTGACGAACACTGCTAGTTGACCTTCAGAACTAACATAATCCTCCAGGTTCAGTGTCGCACACACACAGTTCAAAATATTTAGCACCTTGTGTAAATTAAAGCAATTTTTCAAACAATCACAAACGGCTAGCGTTAGCAATGACTATAAAACTGACTACGACAACACAAGTTTTAGAAATGTACAAGTATACATTTTATTCAATGAAATATATTGCTTTTTCAAACAATCACAAACAGTGTTAGCAATGATTATAAAACTAACTGATTAAAGTTTGTTTAGGAAAGGATGTGTATCGCTCCCTGGCAGCTAAAAGAGCTAGTGCTTGATAAATATTTGACACATAATTTGCCTTGTAATATAGAGAGAATGCATAAATATATGTGGATTTAACTGAACTACTGAGAGTAGTCTGCGTAAAGAAAGCAAAATTTCGATTCACCAGAAATTTTAGCGATATCGTGTGGCTTTCTAAAGAGATTTTACCTCTTTGAAGAGGAGAACATTGGAATGCAACTTTATATCGTCTTGCTTCGATCGAGCGCACAACGGCGATGAAAAACTCATAAAAGGACACTGTCTTTCCTGAGAAATATCACTAAACAGTTCATGGCCTTGCCAGGTGAACGGAGATTTTAATTTCAACCAATCAGAGCGCGTTCAGCTTTTTTGCGACCGGCCCTCATCCCCAGGCTACTTACTTCACGGTCGACGAGTATGTGAATCTGCCATTTTGCAACTGGAGTTTATAGTTAAATTGTTTTTCATCAAGATATGTGGTGAACAACTGTACATTTATTCTTCTTCCTGCGTCTAACGTGTAAGTTATTGTTGTACAAATGTTTGTAAGTTATTTAATAAACTTTTGATGCGGCAATGTGTACTGTACTTAATTCGTATTCCGTTCAGTTGACAAATATAAGTTAACTTATTAGCAAATTTATGTAGGTGTAGACTCGCCAACATCCATGTTGAAAAAAAACCCACATTTTTAAAATCATAGCCCTTATTTAGAGTGCTGTAAAGCACGATATTCTGTTTGTAAACCGATTTCCTTTGGGAGGCTCGCACTATCAACACGCTCGCCTCGGTCAACTCTCAAAATCACGTATTTTTTATTGCATTTTAGCCTAATGTAAAATTCAAGTATTGTCACCAAATAAAACAAAAGGCAAGATTTCGAGTCAAAATAAGTTTCGTAACAAAGATAATAGCGATGAAATGTGCTTACATACTCGCTTTAGGAGTGGAATATTTTCGCAGAATGATAAGTTCTTAGCTCCTTCAAAATATCGTGACGGTATTGCGTGACATAGTTTTGATCGCTGATAAAACGATGGCAAAGAGACAGGAACAGTCAAAAATTCAAGGGATACTTCTTTCAAACTCTTTTGCTAAATTATGTGATTAAAAGCTTTCAGAAATATTTTTTCTGAAATTTTGCGTGTTCATCGAGGGAAAAAAGGACCTGGGAACCAGGGCCGGTCATTTTGTCCAATCCTGCTTTGCGCGCCGCGCTCACCGTTCACCTGGTGCTGAACACTTCCACGAATACAAAGCAGGATTCAGTGGATTCTCGGGGTATGATAAATCTGAATAACAACAACTTAGCTAGAAAACAAAGACTCCAATCGCGTGGTCAGCGATCATTCCAAGCATATTTTGATGACGTCACAAATCATCGTTGAATCCACGTACGTGCCAAATAATCGAGTTCAGAGCTCTATAAACATCCCGCGCATGACAAGATTAGTGTCGCTGCTCGCTTCGCTCGCAGCAACAAACTTTAATCAGTTAGTTTTATAATGAATGCTATTAAATAAAGACTGTGATTGTTTGAAAAGGCAATAAATTTGAATAAGATGTATTTATACATTTCGGCTTAAAACTTGTGTTGTTGTATCAACCGGTATCAAGCACTAGTCAACCTGTTTGAAAACATTTTGGGTAATACAGTATATGAGTACTTAAACTGCTCGCAGCACTTCACTTTCTGTTAAAAACGGCTAGTTATAGAGCTCTGAACTCGATTATTTGGTAGGCACGTACGTGGATAAAATTCAAGATCACTCACAACAGCTTTCCTTCTCAGTGAACGCCAAGCACTGATCAGCAACGCGCATGCGCATCTCATGTGACTCCGTAGTGACGTAGACTGATGACAAGGTAGAACTTATATTGTGGGCGCTAAATTCATATGTAAGGTACGTTAAGCAGTGGAAGCCATTAACAACAAGTTACTGTGTAGATTAGAATTTTGGGCGAAAAAGTACGACATTCAAGTAAACATGGCTAATTATTTAACGATCGATGGAGTCTAAAATACCCTTATCTGGTCTAATCTACACAGTAACTTGTTGTTAATGGCTTCCACTGTTTAACGTACCTTACATATGAATTTAGCGCCCACAATATTACTCGAAAGTGCGGAGTTCTGGTTCTTCTCACAACTTTCTACTGACTTTGACGCGCGATATTTTCCCATCTGGAGTGCCTTCAGTTTGGATAATTATCCACAACGCACTAGCGGTAGGTATACTTCTCATGTTTCAGTTGTCTTAGTATTTCGGTAGTTACTCGTGCCCAGGCCGTAGGCCGGGAACGAGTTATAAAATGCAATTTTTTTTTTTCTGTGTTCGTCTCGAGAATGCGGCATTCTTGCGCAATCGGTCACGTGATGCACTCCTGATTGGTTAAGAGCGTAAGAAACAATGCCCTTCATTCATCACCTACTCTTCGTAGTGAACGCCAGTGAGGAACTTTAGGAATGCAAGATGGCCGACTACAAAGAAAATAGCTTTCAGAGACAGGCTCTTCTAGGAATAATACATCGTAAAATGGAGCTTTTAACTCGAGATATACCTAGACACTTATAAGAGCTTCAGAATGGGCTGTTATTTTGAGCTTCATCTCCAATACTTTGACCAAATATCCGAGTACTTGAAAGGAGGCCCTCGCGATACGAACTATTTCCTATGAGCTGGAAATCTACGAATTTCTCATCCTACATGTTGCTAAACGAACATACATAGAAGCAAGTCAATTATATTCCTCATTTAAGCATCAAGAGATCTTGAGAGGTTTTTGTACTGAATTTTAATATCGGAACTTTGCATGAAATTAGGTTCCATTGACCTTGTATTTCGCGTTTGGTCACGTAACGTCTATTCAATATATAAAACATCCGAAAAATACACGATTTGTTATTGTGTCAAAAACACCGTTGTAGAAGTTTTTACAGTAAACAATTGAGATACATAGTGAAATAAAAAGTTGAATAAAACTGGTATATTCGCAGGGAATATTTTTGCATGTCGGAGATTTCTAATACCTATGCATGATAATAGAAGGACTGGAAGGACAAAGGCAAACACTAATAGCTGCTGACAGACAAATTGACTAATCAGATATTCTTTAGTTTAAAGTTAACCGATTCAAAAAAGGTCTTATGTTACGGTTAACTATTTCCCGGAATGGTGAAGAATGCGTGAAACGGCTCGGGGAAGAGGGCTCCTGGGGCACGAGTGAACGCACGTGTGCGTCTAGTTGAACATAATTTTGAAGAACGAGATAGCCAGCCAAATGTTCCGTGTCAACATAAAATTTCTTGCATTCGATATGCAAATGAATTTCAAGCCCAAAACACAGACATGCGCAGACAAATTGTATACATGCTATTCTAAGATCTTCTAAGATTTTAAACTCAAGAAACACCTTGTTCATTTATTCATTTACGTTTTCTTTTGTTCGGTTATGTAAAATAAAGGTACTGTTTTAGCAAAAATATAGATCGTAAACATATGTGAACCGCGCAAAGCTCACAGTGTTATCGATTTTAAGCCGGTTGTAGCAGATCTCTCAAAGAAATTTATCCATTCTGGAGAAAAACTAGATCTAGAAAGGCTTTTTTTTTCATTAAGACTCAGCTCCCAAGTGAATTTATGCTTTTTTCGTAAGGTCTGGGAGCCCCTGTGCGGCAGACAACATTCAAATCGGCCTCATTCAAAATCGCTCTAGAACACCCAAAATCGTCCCAAAAATCACTCAAAAAGCTTCATTAACTATCTATATTTCTGGACATTTATTTTTTAGGTCTAACGAAAAGAGATTCTTTTCATAGACGATTTTCAAACTCTTCTAACATACCTTTGAAACGAAGAGTTAGGCTACACGGGAATCCCGATACACTGAAATAAACAAAGCTCAAAAAAGCTCGGAAACAAACGTCAAGGATGGGAAACCCGTGATAAACTGTTCTTTTATCCGTTTGTTTTGCTTAGTACAGTAATATAATAGCCAGTTAAGCTTAATTACCGAGAGAAGGTCAAAGAGCAAGTAAAACAAGTTAAGACATGCGATGGCAGTGCAGCAGCTCGTCAGGTCAGGCTCCGGAATCGCAGAAACACGATTGCTGTTCGGCAACCATTCCTAGAGTACCGGAGTTTTGAAAAAGCAGACTGAGCTCGGCGAACGGCCACATGACCGGGAGTCCTGCTTAATTTAATTTAATTTAATCCATTTACACTGCATTTTAACATAATGGAAAATGTACATACATATATAAGAAAACTAATCAGAAATTAAATAAATACAACGAAAAAACTACTCAATACTAAGAAAAATATGCAGTGGGGAAGGACTAGAAGGGAACATATGATCCATTCGAGCTAGTCCACCCAAAAAACGTACAAAAACTTAAACAAAAACAGCAACAAAAGAACGTTAAAATTTTGTCATACATCCTATCATATTCGTCGTCATATTCATCGACATATCTTATATCAATATATCTATCTGCTATCAACAAGTTTTCACCCCACACAAGCAATACAGGACATGTCACCCCCACCCGCCACAAGCAATATAGGATACATCATGACAATAACATTGTCATAATATATCCCACACCGCCCAATTCAAGCAAGCGAAAACACCCCACACCGCCCATATGAAGTGAAAACTCGTCGGTAGCAGATTATTACTAATTGTCATTACAAAGTAATGTAGCCTATCAGAATTAAATCATCATTATCAGATCACTGCGTCCAAGTGACATGTGGGCGGTCAGGATCAAAGTTTTTAGTTTTATAAAATTCAATGCATTGCATGTTTCTTAAATAATGATAAGCTAAGATTAGAAGTCCTATGTTTATCAGGCAAGTTGTTCCATAAATATGGTAATCTATTATATTGAAAAAAGTGCCTTTAAATAATTCGGTTCTGACTGAATTAATCTTTAACTTGTTACTAGAGTACGACCTTAATCTTTTGTCTGAGCAAAATTCAAAATATCTATCATATAAGATTTTTAGCGCTGTTAATCTCGTGGAATCTGTTTTATTGAGAGCGAGACTAGAGACACAACTATATAACACTGAATACGAGTTAGTCATGGTTTCCCGGCCCCTCTCGACAGTCGGAGATGGTTTCCTGGTGTAGATCACATATTCACCGAAGGCGATAGGATGCATTGGGTTTTTTTATAGGTTCTCAGCATTTCACGGCTTTCTGTTAGAAACCTTTTTCGTGTGTCATGCTTTGCTGATTGATATAATTAGCCAGTATATTAACTCAGCTCATTTACAACGTGCTAATTGTTTATTGATAGAATTATTAGTAGAAATCAATGTTTACCATGCAACTAATCTGCTATAAATCTTTCTAGAATCATGGGTTTACCATCAGTGACTTTCAATGTCCTATGTACTGTATTTCTACTAATTATCCTATTCAAAATATATATGATCAAATTATCCCTTTTATGCGTTTTCGTGTCGAGCCCTTCGTTTGAAAGTCACTGATGGTAAACCCATGATTCTAGAAAGATTTATAGTTTCTTTGATTTTGCGATCGACACTAAGTTGTAAAGTGATGATCAGGACTGCTATGGATTGCGCTGCTATGGATTGTGCTCCAGGGTTAGATACGGCTCTGGCGGGTACCGTCGAGAATCGGAGGGGAGAAGGAAAACGAACACCAAGTATTTATTGTTATTGCGTTTTGGTTGCAATCAAGATCTGTTCCCAATCCATGCAGTCCACAACTCTAAGTTCTCAGTCCAATCCACACGGTAGTTCGGGTTTTAGCGTGATGCGAAGTGATGCGTTGACAGATGTATATAATGATCGTCACGACCCTTAGAAGTCGGGTTTCATTTGTTTGCGATCGTTTCAAATGTGCGGTCAGGTGAATGTTTTTCTCTGTTATTCAATACCACCTTCGCAAACATGGGCATGAACTTTGTACCGGAAAAGTTTTGGAACTACTACAATGACAGAATGGAAGTTCTCAAACGAGGGACGTTACTGGGAATGGTAGCCGTGCAAGTTTTCTACCTAGTTATTTCCCTAGGTGCAACTGGTGTTCTTTCTGTTTTCTTCCTCCTTATTCCTTTCAAATACCCGGTATTGACACCTGTGTATGTGATATATGCGATGTGGTGGTGGTATGATTTGGATACACCGTCAACTGGAGGAAGACCTCTCAAGTATTGTTACTTACGAAGATGGAAACTA
Source organism: Telmatactis stephensoni (assembly GCA_029948255.1). Classification (NCBI taxonomy): domain Eukaryota; kingdom Metazoa; phylum Cnidaria; class Anthozoa; order Actiniaria; family Isophelliidae; genus Telmatactis; species Telmatactis stephensoni. Next base: position 29,235 of record JALIZF010001432.1, read on the forward strand.
TTCAAGGTCCTTCAAAAGTACTACCCTATAACCTTAATCAAGACAGCTAGTCTTGATCCACAGAGGAACTACATTTTTGGCTACCACCCTCATGGAATGGTACCTGACGGAGCTGTAGTGAGCTTCTGTACAGAATTTGCAGGTTTTACACGATTGTTCCCGGGGATATATACACGCCTCTCGACATTGTCCGGTAAGTATTTCAAATGTAGCTAAAGTAACGACACTGACTGATCGCAATCATTATGTAATAGCAATTAAGAAATCATTTTACTAATTATAAATAATTATTGTGACTTATTAAATATAACCTGCACCAATTACTTGTACCTGTTCATTGTGCATGTCAATGATTTATCTTCTTGTAAAGGAATAAGAATACATGAATGTATGGAGATTTAAGGTATAGTCGATAATGTAATTAGCAACATTTAGGGATATCAATCTAGGATCTAAATTATTGTGATTCCCTAGTTCATTTTCCATGTGACATTTTCATTATGTAATCTACTCATTTCTTGTTGAATGATATTGCTGGTGTCTCACACGAAAGTCGGCTAGAAAGTCACGCAAACCGTATACAAATCGTACTCTTCGTGCAAGGCGGAAGCATTTATTATGAAAACATTAGTGGTAGCAAGAGTTGAGCTGTAGATGTAGCTGAATTCGTTCATAAAGCCTCTACCGAGCATCCCTGTAGCTCTGTTGTTACAGTGTTACAGCAGCGAAATTGAGTTTCATGTACCATGGTTCCCAGGGGTTTTCGTCTTGTTTCGACGTTCGTTTGTTTTTGATCGAAGAAACTTTCGCTACTCGCGCCTTCGGCCGGATCGTCTGACTCACTAAAGAAAGCGAATAAAAAGCCCTGAAGCCCACGGTAGGTGCGTACTCCAATCATCCTATTCAAAGCTAACATGACATATAAGATATGTAGTTTTAAAACTATTTTATAGTTGCGATATAATTCTGTAAACACTACGTTTACATCATCAGGCAGCTATCTTGAAAGCGGAGGTCACATGCTGGTCTAGTTTATCAAGTGTGTTTTTTAAGTCACCAGTGGGCTACCGAGGCTCAGACGGAATTATTCGCTTATCGTTTCTCATTCTTGACCTGAAATTCTCAGCGATCGACTGTACGGCTGACTCACTACAGACAGAGTCCCCTATAGCCCTTTGCAAAATGAAATCACGTAAAAATATATATTTGATCTTTTCACGCGTCACGGCTAATTAAAGTTCACATAAAAAATCAAAAGTTACTTTCACGTGGACGCAAAAAGATTTAGACCTTACATCACGTTTCACGTCAAAATAAATCAGCAATTCACGTTTCACGCAAAAGGCATAGGGGACTACCCTGTACAGAAAGCAAATAGAAACCCCCAGGGTATAGGTGCGCATGCACGCGATTCATCTTATTCAAAGCTTATCATTATATATAAGATATGTAGTTTTACGACTATTTTATGATTGCGATATAATTCTGCAAACACTACGTTGTTTATTCCAGGCAGCTATCATGAAAGCGGAGGTTCCATGCTGGTCTATTTTTATTAACTGTTTTTTAATATATAACACCAGATGGTTTCTACCCTGGAGACCAGAGGTTTTGACTCACTCTCTGGGTTATCTCGGCTTTTTTGTTTGATCTTTTGATTTTTTAGGCTTAAGAGTCCTTGACGAACTCTTGGGCATGTGAAAAATAAAAGAATACCGGAAAGAATCCCTAGAGTGAGTAAAAGCCTCTAGTCCCCAGAGTGGGCTATGGTGAGGCTTAGACGGAATTATTTGTATTTCGTTTCTCATTCTTGATTTGAAGTTGTCATAAATAAACCGCTTGCATAGATTCTTTGTTGAGACTAAAATGGCTAGATTAGTTAGACTTAGTTAAATTGTTATGCAACATGAGACGAGGTCACCGCATACACGTCAATGGTTTATCACGAACTTGACCAATTTTGAAGAAAACCTGTTCTTAAGTTTTTCTTTTTCTTTCTTTTTTTCTTTTTTTTTTTCTTTTTTTTTTTTTTTTTTCTTTTCTTTTTTTTCCAATATAAGATACATTGATTACTTGAAATCTTGTTTTCAGTCCATAATCTATGGTTTATCTGAAGGTTGTTGATTGGTTGCCATGGTCTTCGGCCGGTATGTCATGGTCCATGATTCCAGTTCAACACACACCTGAATGCAAATATTACTTTGAGCATTTCGATACATGTTCTTTACTTATCTTTACATGCGTTCCAACGTGTAAATATTCTATCTATTATGTAGATAAACATCATTGTAATCACACTGACGATGGCGTGTGCACACGTCGAAACATGTCTATTCAACTAAAAACTATCGTGTTGTTGCTGAAAACAATTTAATTCATATACAATCTATACGAAAGCCGAAGAGGGCCTTCCGATTTGCGATTTGCGATTTGCGATTTTTTCGTTAATCCGAATTGCATAAGTATTTTGGTTAAAAACTACAATTGTTGGCATGAATGCTCTCAAACATTGCCTTTTGGGCGTGGCTTGGTTTCCATGTCAACAACAGAGCAAGATAGGAAACACACCCCTTGTCTCGATCCAGGGTAGCGCAAGATCGATTTGATATAAAACAGATCAAATCTATGCCAGGACAAATCGCGTGACTAGTAATCAAACATTTCCTTTTTTCGTTATTCGCCCTCGATCCCCTAGATCAAACAGGATTATATAGTTGTAAAACTTCATTAGCTTTTTGGCTTTAAATTAAAATCAGCAAATGAATGGTATGGGGTCGGGGCTTGCTTTGTTGTGAAAACCAACCCAGCAATGATTAATTGATTATTAATAGTAATTGTCTGACTAGCTGACTGACTGATTGATTATTCAATTATCTCTTGTCTAGCTTTCAACTATTTTGCTGTGTTCCGCGAGCTCGAACTGGCATTGGGGCTGATCAGTGTTTCACGTAAAAGCTTGGAATATGCATTGACTCAGAAAGGACCAGGTCACTCTGTAGTCATTGCTATTGGTGGATCCACTGAAGTTCTGAGTACGACACCGTCAACATACTACTTGACCCTTAACCAACGCAAAGGCTTTGCGAGGCTCGCATTGGAGACTGGGTAAGACGAATTACACGCCCGCGTGAAGTAATAAAAATTGCACGAGCGCGAGAAAGAGAGTAGTATACGTAAAAGAGAAAAAAATAAAAGATTTCCGGAGTGGTAATTTCGTTAGACACTCCATCCGTGACCTCCTGCATGCAATCAGAAACTTACGTAAGTGATTCGCACAGGGGATAACTTCCCATATACTGGGCGGACAGCCAACAATAAGTGGAGCTTAAAAGAAACTAGACGCCTAATAGGCGTTCACTCGGGCTACACCTGTGTAAAGTACTTGGGGAGAAATGGAGAACAGAAGTTGATGGAAACCAGTTTGACTTGTCAGTGTCTTTTGATTGCAAAAATGCATGACAAGAGTAGAACACAAATTATATTGGGGAGAAAGTAGTTTGTACATAATTGTACCACATCATGGTGGTTATTAATATACTTCTGGTCTTTTTATCACGCCAGACATATACAGTATACAGTCTGCTTTATTTTGTAAATGCCTACCAAATGATCCAATATGATCTATAGATAATACATTATAGCTCAGACAATTTAAATTTCTATTCTGTACTTTTTTACTTTGATTTATGGAAACAAAACTTACAAACTGTGGCAGACTGTTTCGATGTCCAAGTTAAAAATGATTTTGATATTGCTGTTGTCCCATTGGTAGATTCTAGAAGTACCACAGTTACCTTTCTATGAAATCATTTCAGTTTCTTAACACAACTTTTCAATACATGTATTACCATGTTTTTAATATGGAGCAGATCAATGATTATAGCAGTAGTCAGTTGCTGATGCGCGCTTTATTTGAAGAAGTGTAATGTCATACAATATATGCTCAGTACCGATACCATATATAGCTCCTCCGTGCACATCAATCTGATACTACTACATACAGTATAATATCTTCAATTCAATCCATTTTGTCTTGTTTCTGTGAGCATGGTTGCACAAAGCTTGTACAAATTTGTGGTTGAGTATCACTTTTCATTGATTGAAAATATCATTTTGTACATTCTAAAATTATTCTTCAATTGTTGCTAATATAAGGTCTCATAAACATTACTACCATTTCCATGATTATCCATCACTATATTCTTATCTGCTAACATTGAGCATGATTGACAATAAAGTGCATTCAATATAATCATGACATTGTAAAAAATACAGATTGCACTAAATATTTATAAGTTAATAAAAAAATCATTTGTTTTCCATTGTTTATTTGGTGTAATTTTGCACCATTTATTAATTCCTGTTTCCTGGCTTAATTATTGTCACCACGCAAAGGCAAGAATCTCCTCAGTCTTTCTAGTTAACTGATAAACATTGTAGATATTGTTAGTTAATTTAGTTCGTTTTTAACACGGCTCTCACGAAGAGCATGACTGTAGACACCGTGTAAGCAAATATTATGAAATATTATTAATTAAAACAAACTACTGATCTATTAAAGACAATATCTCCATGTCTTACATGTCTGTCCTCACTGAAGTGAAGTTCGCTGCCACAAATCGATCTGTCTTGTGTTCTTGGACGATCAATACATTATAAGTTGATTACAACAGCTGGTAAGAAGGTCATCACTAAATTCGAGAATTCGATATTAACGATTAAAGCAAAGTATCTTGAGATTAAAAGCCAATAGTTCGAAAAATTCCGATTGATAGCGTCCGCCATTTTGTTCTCAATCTCTCGCGACCACAGGAAGCCTCGTGGTCAACAGTGTACCCCAAAGGCTTCTGGGTAATTTGCCGATTTGCGACGTTGATAGATAGATAGATATATAGATAGATTGATAGACCGAAAAGGTAAACCTGGACTCGAGCTACCACAGGTAGCCCGAGTAACTATCAAAACAAAATCAATTGCAATGAAGCTTTTGGACAAAAACAAAAACAAAACAAAAAACAAAGAAAGAAAGAAAAATGGAAATGAAATTCATAGTCTTCAATTTAATCTATCATCTCTTTAACCTCTAGAGGACCAAGGTCTGTCTATTTATTTTGGCCATTTTTCAAAGGATTATTCCAACTCCAAATTAGGCGTTGTCAAGGAAACTGTCGCTGTTTCAAATCACTGAAGGCTGGTTGTTTCCAGTGATGCCTGTTGAATTCTTGGCCTTTCGATAGATGAGCGAACAGCACCGCCTGAATTCGGTTTATACTTTGAAGTGCTTTTTACGAGACATTTGCTACTACGGGAGCCCCTTGGCTTGCATCATTAAGCAAGAAAAGTCGGTAGAGACGATCTTCTGGAAGAATTCAGAGGTGGGAAGCGAATTTACGACGACAGAGTCACAAATGGCGGCAAAGTTTGAATGTCTGATCTCTTGAGTGATGAAGCTTCGATGGTCGTTCTGTAGTGGTTCCAGGACCTACCAAGGCAATTTGGACGAGTTTTGACTTTTTAAATAATGCAATCTTTTGCCTGTAGACGAGGGTGGCTCGGCACTGATAAAAACATCTTAAAACAGGGAATCTGGGGTAAGGGCTGTCGCAAATTGTCATGATTACCCACGATGCTGTTCGATTAATCGAGCCGGGAATTTTAGTTGGCCAAAACAAACGGCTGTTGCTCGGCCCGTCGAAGAAGTGAGATGGCAAATACGATGAAATTCACAAAAACAACGTCCAAACTTTCCTGTGAAGGGTGACTTTTGGTTTTTCAAGTCAGTTTTTTTTCATTAAAGTCAAAGAGGAAAAGCATGTTTACTCGTGTTGATCTATGACGCGCAAACAAACAAACAAACGATGACATCTTACAAAAATCCGGACTCCCAGTGGTTTGTTTCGCTCTCAAAGTTTGAAAAACGTAGTTGGCAAAATCATGAACCTTAACTTCAGAACCGTGTTTCTCGAAGTGCGAGAGGCACAATATTTTTTTAAGAAGTGCCCATAATTATCTATACGGCTGTGGCCGTAGTTGTTCCTCTAGAAGTTAAAGAACTGAGTATTTTGCAAGCACATCAACCTTCTTCCCCTCCATACTCCCCATGCACCCACCCACACACCCTCTAGCGTATTACAGCCCAGCCTGTAATACTATTTTAATTTTGTATTTCTATTTTTATCACTTATTCATTCATTTTTTAGATCGTCTTTGGTACCTGTGTTTGCGTTTGGTCAAAACGATTTGTTTCATCAACCAAGAACTATTTTTTCGCCAAAAATTGAGTCATGGCTGTCTAAATGGTTTAAAATAATAGCGAAGTACAGTTTTCTAGCATATCATGACCGCCCTACATTTGGAATCACACCCAGACCCACTCCAATCCATGTGATTGGTAAGTCTATGAACACAAATTGATTGGGGGTCAGGAGTATTGAAAGAAGGGGTTGTCTCTATAAGTTCTATTGAAGGAGATTTGTACCATGAGACCCAGATCCGATCCAATCCATGTTATTCTTGGTTTGCAGCCATTCCCAGGAGAGTGAATTGAACAAAGATATTGCAGCCATGTCAGTAATACACTACGGTCGGAAGGAAACAATGCCACAGGCAACAAGTAGAACAAAAAGGCATTGTTCAGAGTAATCCACATATTCTTTGCTTTTGTCGTTTTAACAAATCGCGAGCTTCGTTCTATAACCGTAGTGGATGACCCAGCCATGTTGGTGGTTTATATCTTGATTTTCTTTTGTCAAGACCACCAATATGGCGGCCATATCTTTTGTCTCTACATTCTCCGGGGATTTCTTGCAAACTAGGAATTGGTAAGTCTGTGAATCGATCAGAGCGAATTATTGTGGATATGGAAGGAAGCAAGAGAGGAAGGGTTAGTTTCTTGTCCCTATAAGCTTTGTGGTATAGCAAGGTGTAAGTTTCTTTCTTACAAAACAAAAAGAAAAAAATTCCGACGTTTTCGACGATAGAATTTTGTTGGAGTGCGCATTCTCATAAACTTAGATATGGCGTCGTCGTTGCCATTGATGTGACTTTAATTTTGGGATAAAAAAACCGCGGCAAAATGTCTGATCATCTAGGATCATGGCGCCACATTTTCGCGGGCTTTTGCGCGCGGACGCGCGTCTTGACCACAGGAAGCCCATGCAATATCTTTTTCGAATTAAAAAAAAAACTTTTGTATTATTAATATCTGATAAATACTCTTCAGGCAGGAGACCTGATCACATTCCGCTCTAGCACTAATAATGAATGCATGGTAAATATTAAAAATACAACTTTCAGCACACGCACACAGCATTGAATGCTTTGTTTATCCTGCTTATACATGTAATTCTTTTATGGCTAAATCCAGCGCTCTTTTCTTCATTTTAGTTGGAGAACCCCTTCACGTAACCAAAGTGCCAAACCCAACTCAACAACAGATAAATAATCTTCACGGTGAATATGTAGCAAAGTTATTGGAGCTATTCGAGTCACATAAAGGAAAGTATGGTAAAGATACTTCCTTAGTACTGTTAGATCGCAGTAATTAACAAGGCAGTGCTGGATAATAGCTTATGATTAATAGCGAGTTGTGATAGAGGCTCAACAGCTCAATTTCAGTCGTTGATTTTAGTTTAGATTCCGCTTTTGTCAAGGAAAAAAGAAACAGAGAATAATTTGGAAAGGAAGGAAGGAAGGAAGGAAGGAAGAAAGTTAGAAGGAAGGAAGGAAGGAGGGAAGAAGGAAAGAAAAAAAGAAAGAAAGAAAGAAAGAAAGAAAGAAAGAAAGAAAGAAAGAAAGAAAGAAAGAAAAAGAAAGAAAGAAAGAAAGAAATTAAAGAAAGAAACAAGAAATGGAGGAAAGAAGGCAGGAAGGGAGGAAGGAAGGAATAAAGGAAGGAAGATGGCCCGCCGATAGATAGACAGAACGAACAAACGAAACCCACAAGCCATACGGCTGTTAGTTAGATTTGTAGTTGGATCTAGAGATCAATAAAAGATTGTTGTAACGTGATCTAGTCCCATAATCACTGGAAAAGTTTACTAAATTCCACAGTATGGAAAAATTAAGGAAATCATAAATTTCCACCATTTGGAAGTTACTTTTTTATATTTCCATGGTATTTCCAGTGTATGGAAATTTCAAAATCCTGGAAATATTGTGGAAATATAGGTTCTTTCCTATTTCTACTATATCATACTGTGGAAATAAGATGGATATACCGCAGAAATTATACGACAGTGTTGAAAGGGGAACTGAAGACTATCATGGAAATATACTGGAAATAATGCAGAAATATCCTGGAGATTTTGATGAAATATCATGGAAATACCATGGAAATGTTAAAAGGGGGCTGAAGATTACTGGAAATAATCATGGAAATATTCTTGAAATAATGTAGAAATAACCTAGAAATTCAGTCGAAAGATCGTGGAAATACTATGGAAATGTTAAAAGGGGGGCTGAAGATTACTGGAAATAATCATGGAAATATTCTAGAAATAATGTAGAAATAACCTGGAAATTCAGTCGAAAGATCGTGGAAATACTATGGAAATGTTAAAAGGAGGGCTGAAGATTACTGGGAATAACAATGGAAATATTCTAGAAATAATGTAGAAATAACCTGGAAATTCAGTCGAAAGATCGTGGAAATACTATGGAAATGTTAAAAGGAGGGCTGAAGATTACTGGGAATAACAATGGAAATATTCTAGAAATAATGTAGAAATAACCTGGAAATTCAGTCGAAAGATTGTAGAAATACTATGGAAATGTTAAAAGGAGGGCTGAAGATTACTGGGAATAACAATGGAAATATTCTAGAAATAATGTAGAAATAACCTGGAATTTAGTCGAAAGATCGTGGAAATACCATGGAAATGTTAAAAGGGAGGCTGGAGACTACGACTGGGAAAATATTCTATAAATAATGTAGAAATAACCCTGAACTGTACAGCAAATTTGTGAATAATTAATCTGCTGTATTTGGATACAAGAAATACTTCTTGTTCATGAAATGGTAGCCACAGAGAGACCATAATACAAAGAGAGTGAAACTCATTAATGATGTCTGTGCGATATTCGCGGCGCTATTTTTAGTAATTTCGCCAATTTTGACGTGCGCGTGGACGGTAAATCGCACGAGCAGAAGATAGCGTTTGAAGATTACAGTATAGTTATTCAGAATTTTTACCATGGTGTGTGCAGCGACCTATAAATGTTGCAAATTCTCTACCCTTTTCTATTTCTCTAGTCTCAAAAGGTCCCTTTTCCAGTGCAGTGTATACAGTACACTGCACTGGAAAAGGGACGTTAACGAAACTGATAAGGGTACAAGAAATGATGAACCAACAAATCAAGGATATTAAAAAAAACCTGGAGATTGCAGTTTCTTGTGATCGGTCGCCAAATTTCATACCCGCAACTGAAAAGTTCTCGCGAAAATTAAAATTGTAATTATTTTTACGCAGTATATTTTTGAAAAAAAATTCGCGAAATTTATCTCCTTCTGACACGAACGTTCTGTCAAAATACAAATATTTTAAAAACGAAACATGCTCTTTGAAAAAATATATATAAATTACAATTATTTAGGGTCCTTTTCAGTCGTTTTGGGCTTTCTTTCCCGACAAAAATCGAAAAAACCTGGTCGCTAGTACAATTTGACCAATGAGGGAACAAAACTTTATCACGTGTCATTTGAATAATTGGCGCACATTGGAAGCCATTTTGTCGGTTAGATTGCTATAATTTCAGTTTGTTTGCCATATAAAACGTGTTCTTTTGTGCTAAAAAAGGATCGAAATGGCCGTTCAATGCCTCAAACACAATCAAGAACACCTTTCATCTTAAAAAGATGTTATTTTGGAAGAATAACAGGTTTCGAGTGCCGTAGAAGTCCTGATTTCGAATCCAGGTTGTGATCGACTGAACTCGTTGCGTTCAAGGAACAATACGGTAAGTTATGTTCGCTCTTAATATTGCAGCCATGGAAGAGACTGTACTTTCTATGTGTTATTTTCAATTCAGTCTTTAGTTTATTTAGGCACATTACTTGCCTGGCTTACATGTAAATTGTTGTAATTGCTCTGGCAATCGAATCAGTAGGTTATACACCGAATATCGATTTGACAATTTGGTACGTCGTTTGAACTAAGATTCTACTCACATAAAGGACTTTGATGAAACTAAAAACACTGTAAAATTCACTTCAGATACAGATAATGTAGTAAGCTTTTTACTTATGTAATGTTGAAATCAACAATTATACTGACAAATCATTTTATTTGTAGATGTCTTTACTGAAGTGAGGGATTCGAATTATGGGACCGTTCTGTGTATTATGCTCAACGATTGCGAGCTATAACGATTGCTCTTGAGCTTATGGTAAATACCCATTTAAAAACATAGAATTGTAGTGCTTTAATTGTGACTTCATATTACTATGAGCTCACTAGAGTGGTTTTCGTAAACCCGTGAAATAGATACTAAACTAATACACATTAGTAAACCTTAATTCAATTGTTTTCTTTTCTTCTTATTTGACTATTACACATTAACTGCTAGTATTTATTTCACGGGTTTATGAAAATCACTCTAACCTGATTTGTAGAATGATTTTGCCCATGTCCTTTCATAGTTAGTTAGTAGTAGACTGTAAACCTATTGTTTTCTTTTGTTATTATCAATCACTACAAACTAGATAGTCGAGTTTCTTTGAAAGATGAAAGAAAATTGCCCTAGTCTTACAATCAAAGTCTAATAGTCAATGTCTTTTTTCTTTATAGTATAATCAAAACAAAAGAAAACACTGATCAATTTATGATGTTATTAAAGTGTTTGTCAATAAGAGGACAGACAACACAAAACCATCTTCAATTTGTTAAAGTCAGCTGTTTTTTTATCCAATGTTTTTTTATTTATTTTTTATCCAATGACCAAACATGAATTGTTTTAGTAGTTGATAACAGAGTCATTTAGATAAACCTATAGTGACTTTATTTCACCAGCTAATGAAAAATCAGCGTTTAGTTTAAGTACTAATAATCTGATAAAGGAGAGGGCTGTAAAGCAAAACTGGTGATTGCACTGAACTCATGATACAAAATATAATAATCAAAGTGTAGTCATCAAATTGATACAAAAAGAAAACAATGGAATTGGGGTCTGCTATTTTGTATTAGTATGTGTCACATGTGCCTTGAAGTCACTACTTTAGTTTTTTTATGTCCTTCAGCATTGATACCCTAGCTCTTTCCAATTCACTAATTGTCCCCCAACTTCCAATACTATACAGATATATATTGAAATTTCCCACTGTCTTTTGTTTTTAGGAACTTTTGGAGCTAGAAAAACTTCAATTAATAAATAAACAAAGTGAGAAAAACAAGCTATGCTATAAAGTAAGTTGGAGTTATTGATTGAGTTGAAGGGATGTATGGGTAGCAACCATGTAAAGAATAGCACATCAAACAAACTCAATTCACATGTGACCTGAGTGCTCAAACTGGGACTCAAACCTGGACCACGATGGTGAAAGTACTGGGCTTGGTTGTTCACAAGCCAATTAGTGCTAATCTGTGGTTAACTCTTAAGAGAACGTTTGGAGTTTAAACCCTGGATTAGTGCTAATCAGCTTTTGAACGACTGGGCCCTGGTGCTCTCACAATTTGGCCAACCATGCCATTTTGTTGATTAAATATTCCTATTGTTGCAGGTTGAAAAAAGATTTCTACCTTGTATAAAGATTGTAGATGTAAGCAGCAGCAAATAAAATTTCTTAAATTGTAGTAAATAATTCAATAATTCATTATTATTATTATTAAAGTCTATTAAAATAATTATTGTTTCCACCATAAGGTCACAGTTATATTCATTAGCCATTATTTAAAACATGACACAATTTAACTTATATAGGGATTTATTTAATGCTATTAAGATTTGTTTGCCACACTTGCTATAGCCCTTTCCTGTCAATTTATCTTTTGTATCCTTAAGGATAGCATTCACATCTCCAGAGTGTTGTAATTTTTATCAATTTTTCTTATATCATATTTTTTTACTTTTATACACCTATTTAAAAAAGGTTGTCAGAGCTATAGGCAATAGGTCATTCTGCCATTCACGGTTGGGTTTTCTATTTGTTTTTATTAAGACAGTTAACAATCTAACATTCATATATATGTGATGTTCAAAACAAAACGATTTATGAGTTTGCATGACCTGTTGCCTTTAGCTCTGACAACGGTTTTTAAAAATAGGTGTAACAAGGTGTATGCACTCCATTGTAGTTCACATTTATCCAAATATCAATTTATTAAGTATATCTAATGAAATGCAATTTGTAAGTAAGTGCTTACAACACACGAAATGTAGTTTCTTGATTCCTGTGAGAGTTTAGAAGGACTAAAAAATAATGTTTTGTATCCATTGATATTATAATTATGTAGTATTTTCAGCTGAAATAAAGACATTGTTACTTTCTCATATTTTTATTAGTTTACTAATATCATTATTCTCATTATTCCAGGTTACTTTATGGTATTTCTAGGGTCTTCCTTTGTATTTCCAGGGTATTCCTACAACATTTCTAGGGTATTTCCAGGGTCTTCCTTTGTATTTCCAGGGTATTCCTACAACATTTCTAGGGTATTTCCAGGGTCTTCCTTTGTATTTCCAGTGTATTCCTTCAATATTTCTAGGGTATTTCCAGGGTCTTCCTTTGTATTTCCAGGGTATTCCTACAACATTTCTAGGGTATTTCCAGGGTCTTCCTTTGTATTTCCAGGGTATTCCTACAACATTTCTAGGGTATTTCCAGGGTCTTCCTTTGTATTTCCAGGGTATTCCTACAACATTTCTAGGGTATTTCCAGGGTCTTCCTTTGTATTTCCAGTGTAATCCTTCAATATTTCTAGGGTATTTCCAGGGTCTTCCTTTGTATTTCCAGGGTATTCCTACAACATTTCTAGGGTATTTCCATGTTGTTCCTTTGTATTTCCAGTGTATTCCTTCAATATTTCTAGGGTATTTCCAGGGTCTTCCTTTGTATTTCCAGGGTATTCCTACAACATTTCTAGGGTATTTCCAGGGTCTTCCTTTGTATTTCCAGTGTATTTCTTCAATATTTCTAGGGTATTTCCAGGGTCTTCCTTTGAATTTCCAGGGTATTCCTACAACATTTCTAGGATATTTCCAGGCTACCTTCATGATATTTCCAGGTTATTTCTACGTTATTTCTAGGTTAATTCTAGGATCTCTTTGATATTACTTTCTGATTTCTAGGATATCTCTTGGTTATTTCCACAGTATCGAGAAATTTCCACACCATGGAAATGTACAATCTACCTGGAAATTGAATTTCCTGTATATTTCCTGTATATTTCTTTACTATTTCCATACATGGAAATTAATCAAATTTTCCAGTGAATACATAATCAATGATACAAGATAATGCCAATAATACAAGATTAGCTTCCAAGTCTTCATACAAACTTCCAAAAATCAGAACTAATTATGGTAAATTTAATCTTCGCTTTTATGGTCCAAAAATGTGGAATTCAATCTCAGAAAATATAAAATCTACTCGATCTGAAAAAAATATTCAAACCAAAATTGACAGATTGGTTTATGTTTGACTACTGAAAATCTCCTCTAAAAATTTGTTCTATCACCACCCTCTTTGTGAATACTTATGTTTTTTCCCTCTCCGTTCTTTTGTATATATTTACAGCCAAAATCGTTGCGTCGCGACCAGCAAATTACAAATTTTGTTTTCTGATTTTGGATTTTTCTGAGCCGTCAATCAGTTTTGGGACGGAGTTTCTTTCAAATCAACCAATCACTGAACGAGTTCGTGAAAGCTCCGCCCCCAAGAATGATGGACGGATCAGAAAAGACCAAAAACTTACTGACGTTGGAGGTCGAGATGCAACGATTTTCGCTGTAAGTACTGTCTATCTCTTGTTTATTTTATTTATAAAAATAATTGATTAATCAAAACCGACGCAATTAGGAATTTGTAAACAATCTCATGAAAGCTGTTTTAACTTCACCTGAAAACCCGTGAAATAGTTAGTAGACTAATAGACACACACCTTATTTCCATTGTTTTCTTTTGTGTTTTTGATCTATTACACACTAAGGCCCGGTCCAGACGGCGTAGAGTGATTTTCATTTGACCGTGAAAGAAAAATGACTATTTAGTCTGTAGTAGTTGATGAGAAACAAAAGAAAACAATAATGGCTTTAGAGTCTACTACCAACTATTAGTTTGCCTATTCCTTCACGGTCAAATGAAAACCACTCTATTTTTCATGTACCTAATTACTGCCGTACATAATTAAAGCTGGATTACGGGAATATCTATTTGATTCGGCACTACAAAAGTACGCCGTATGAATCAGTTGCCCATACGGTGTATTTTTCATGTACTTATTTGCTGCCGTACAAAACTGTAAAGCTGGATTACGGGAATATTCATTTAATTCGGCACAACAAAAGTACGCCGTATGAATCAGTTGTCGTTCCTTTGCCTTGTAACACGACAGGCCCTGTCGTATTTTTGTCATACTTAATTCTGAATTATCTACGACAGCAATTAAGTAAATGAAAAAAGCCGTATGGTGTGGGCTCCCTAATGTTCCGTTGTCCGTGAAACATTGGTAAACTAGTACTCTAAATCCATTGTTTTCTTTTGTTCGTTGTCTACTAGCACAAATTAGATGAGCATCTTTCTTTCAAGGGCAAATGAAAATCACACTGTTTTGCACTGAAAATGTATATTTTGGAATAGAAATTATGTAGTTTTGTGGAATTTTTTCCCTGAAATATTAGGTTATAGCGTAATTAGCCTGCGTACGCAACAACAAGTTGTATTTCTCGTAGAGTGATTTTCACCGGACTGTGAAATAGTTACTAAGCTAATAGACACTAATAGACTCTGCACCCATTCTTTTCTGTTGTTGCAATACAACTATTAGACACTATTAAACACTGACTATTACTAACTGTTTCACAGTCCGATGAAAATCACTCTACAGAGGAGCACTTTGTAACTAAGGCGGCAAAGACAAATATCAATACCCTACGCCAGCGACACATACTCGACCATACTCAGGCTTAATTTAATACTACTAGTTATTCTTTTCTATATTTGTATTTTTTCCCTGGTCTGCATTTTGTAGTCTGCATTTTGTCATCTGCATTTTGTCGTCGGTCTCAGCACTCTGTGATCTGCATTTTGCGGCTGCCGTCTGACGAAATCACTCTACTCATTTGCATCTAAAAGAGAGTTATGTGAAATCATTCTGGTGTAATAAGCTACAATTAGTACTTTACACTTCGCTGAGCAATGTAGCTCATTTGAAAATTGGCCTTGAAAAGCTTTCTTTCAGAGCTTTAGCACTCGGGCTTAAAAATGCATCCAATCGTTCGACGACTTGGCCTTTTTTATCGCCAAAACTGTCCCGGGTTAGTCGCTGTAGCACCACACGCCCTTCACTGCAAGAAGAAACACAATCTGTAGTTAATGCAGTTGTTAATAACAAGTCATTGTCTATTCAATGGAAAGATGGCATTGCAAGATTTCATTATATTTGGCTTCGGCATCACTGTCAATGCCATGACTGTTCTAATCCAAAAACCAAGCAAAGAACTATCGATGTAGCGCTGATTCCCAACCAATTACGACCACAGCAAGTTGAATGCACCTCCAGTAAGATCAATATCATCTGGGATGACGGCCACCGAACAAGCTATGACGGATCTTGGTTGAAAGAGAATGCATACGATGGTACATTGGTTGAAAAAATTCATAAAAAGGGTTTGGGAGCCGTAGCTGATGAACATGAGATGACCTTCTGGAACCGTGATGTTATCACCTCCGTCTCTCCTCAAGATTTCAATTATTGGAACATAGTAAAAGGTGAAGAGGATCTTTTGAAACAGTCTCTGGACTGCCTTTTTCGCTACGGGTTTATATTTGTCAACAATACCCCTACCGATGAAGAACCATTATTGAAGATTTGTAATGAGATTATTGGTCCTATCAGAGAGGTAACTGACGGTCGAGTCTATGTGTTATAAAGGCCTTTCTAGCACCAATTGTTGTGAGGGTGAACTCAGTCAATTATTCCACCAAGGTAGAGCGTACTCGGAATCTTTATTCGTCGTCACAAATAGTAGTAGTTTACAGTTTTGGAGTCAAACTGCGAGGGTCAAGCTAAGCTAGCATCTAGCCTTATTTATACAAGTTCATTAACATAACCCACTCAACTGGTTGTAGTGAGTTCTGCTGAAGACTCATTAAATATTCACGATTCTGACCTGGTCAAGGGTTATTGACTTAATAACCTTAATCCTATAATAACTCTTTGTAAAAGGATTAATTTAACAAAAGCGTCGATGACAATCGCTTGTATATTCAAGTCAAAACAAACTGAGATATAAAAACTAAAGTCTTATTCGAGAACAAGTATACTTTTCTAGACTCAAAGTCCGTTGGTAAACAAAACTAGTGGATGACGCTATCTTAGATTTACAGGCAGATATTCATCTTCTGCGCTTGCGTCAAAACTACATTTAGAACCGGTTTTTGCTGACAGGTGCAGTACAAAATCCAACTCTAGTCCTTCGAGTAATTAAACTAAATCTTTCCAGTTCCGATCAACGACAAGATCCAACTACCGGCCTATTGACCTGAGGTGTTTTACAAGGTCAACAGCTTAATTGCTTTTGTTCTTTTAATTAAAAAGTTCTCAAGGACAAGTGGTTGTCAAGGAAACTAAAGATGAAATTAGTTCTTTTTCTAAGTTAGAAATTTGTACTTTTCTAGCCTCCTGACAATACTCCCCCATTAAGATTCGAGCTCCTGCGAGAAGTAATGAAAGGCTAGCTGTAAAAGATCCTATGTAGTTCTAAATTTTTTCCTAATATTCTAAATGATTAAATGCGATTAAATAGTTTTTGAATGTTGGGATTCCTTAACCTAGTATATCCCGATTGAATAAATACGGTTAAATACTCTGGAAATTGGAAATTGACTAACCAATTTCTTACTTGAATGACGTGATTAAATACTGTCTGGTAAAATATGAGGAAATTTTCTCAATTCCTTATTTGAATAAATGCGATTATATATGCTAAATTCTTTTTGTTGAATTTTTCTGAAAAAAATTGTACTTTTTATACTTGTTTTGATTCCATCACCGAAAATAGAAGATAAAACCTAAATATACCCTAAAACCTAAGTAAAACCCTAAATATTAAAGATTACAATGAAACACTGTAAAAATACCTCTAGAACTTCTTAACGTCTACTAACATGAAAGAAATACCTGAAAGATAAAAACGTTAGAGCCATTCTAGAAGTTTACAATAATACATAAGAGACTTTGCTCATAAAAATTGACAATAAACTGTCAAAGTTCTTTATAACGTTCCGGTTTCTTTATCTTGTGCCTTAATCTTCATGTATCGTTGAATTCCATGGTACGAGTCTTCATGAGTCGTTGAAATTCAAACTTATCTTCATGAATCGTTGTAACTCACGTTGCTGTTTAGGCTTCGAGGCTTGGTAGTAACTTGTGGTGTTGGTAGGCAAGTCTTTGTTCTCCACGATTAGGACAATTTTTTTTTTCAGTCTGGACAAATCCCACTTGACGAAGGGTGTGCACATTCACTTGGTCATGAGCTTGTCCAAAGAACTGTTATGGCTTGTCTTGCAGTACACAGAATGGAACCTAGAATTAAGGCGAACTTCGTGGCGGAATAACGTTATTAGCATATCTTCCCAATACCAAAATCAAGAAACATCTTGTGAGCGACGAGTTACAGAATCGGGCAAATCAAAATGTCGCGCCGATAAAAGCATTCTGTGAAAACGTCAGATTTGATTACAATTTCAGAATTAGGGCAAGAATTTGAATTAGATCTTTTTTTTTTTTTTCGGTTTGAGGTCCATTTAAAATAACGCTATTTGTTGAGCAATTAAACAAAAGTTATTAAAATTAAAAATTAGATCGCTAGTGATTCATTTGTTCAGTGCTAACGGAAACAGTAGTTTCATTCTGATTTTGTTGGTCAGGTACTGTAGCTTTGTTTGTGTTTGCTATGTACACTTGAATTTGCATTTGAAACTTGCATCTGCCAAATTATCAGAAATCGTCTAAGCTAATTTTGGAAACTCATCTTCGAATCATGAGTCTCTTTCATTTTAACTTGTTGTGCTAATTGGATATTTGTCATTGATTTGTCATGTGCAATCTCTATATATTCTTAACAATTTGAGCTCTATGTTTTCAAAAGAGAAACATCCAATTATAGCCTAGATTTCCTACCATACAAAAGATAAAAGAGTAGAGTTTCACTAGTAGCGACCGTTAGTGAGGTAACCAAAAAGTATTGAAGACATGAACGCATGGCAATCTTTGTGTTGTTTTACAGACATATACTAAGAGTGATTTTAATAGCTAAAACTGTATTAACCTAAAACATTTCGACTAATCCGTTGCCGGCGGAATTATACGAACTAGTCTGTATTCTCTTACAGTTTAGAAGTCTACAAACTTCCCGAACTAATCAGTTAGAAAGGAATTTACTGTTTCTATCGCTTAAATTTGTCTTTGGCCATGGACTGCAGCTTCGGCCATTTGCGACAATTTCATCTAATAAAAGCCTCATCTATCGTTGACACAAAGGCTTCCGACTATCTAGTAAGGTAATCAACGTACATATTACCAGAGTTAGTTACTAGGAAAGGACCTATGTAGTCAACAGCTACTCACTCAAATTCTATTGGAATCGGTAGAATTGGAGCATCGGGCCATGAACGCGAATTTAGAACATCCCGTGCATGTTTTTACCCAAGCGTCACAATCTCTGTACCTATTTTTCCCAAAATAATATTTCAACTTATATCTTATCATAAGTTTCTGTATACCTAGATTTCCTGACTAGGAATTCATGTTTAGAGTGGTGTGGTCCCACTAACCGAGGCAAATAATCCTTATTCGAGCGAGCATTTACGGAAGATATTTAAAGCAATAATCCTTCCTCATTAATAAAAACAATAATTTTCTCCTTCTAAAAGAAGCGTTCTAGCTCTTCTATCTCTTTCCGGTAATGTATCATCGTACAAAAGTTGCAGTATGTGTCACAAAAACAACATTTACATCCGCGTAATTTCTTCTAAAATGCATCGGCATTGCTGTTCTTATTCAGTGGATAAGTCAGAATAGTACTTAACCAAAAAAACTTTCTTTGAATAAGCAACAGCGATCTGGCGTTGTTCCGTCCAACAAAACTTTTTGTCTTTCCTCAAGAGCGCATTAACAAAACGTCAATAGTTATTTGCTAATCCTATCTAGAAACCTATATAGTGATCTAATCCTAGAAAAAGTGATCTTTAATTAGTAGATTTAGGGATTGAAAAGTATTCTACTCTGAGTTTTTATCTTGATCCTATTATACCGGGGTCAAATACAAACCTTGCACTAGTAGGCAAGACAGGTTTGGACCTAGGCGACAATTCCATATTTTCCGTAAGCTGTGCAGGGTAAACTATGGTCTTATCCGCATCATCAACGCTAAACTCACGTTTCGTTGATTGAAACACGAAGTCCTTATCGATCTTTGCTCTTACAGGTTTGTGATGCGCCAAGAAATCTTTACCTAGAAAATCATGGAATCGCGCAACACAAATTCGTATCAAATTATAGAGAACTAGTATTACCGAAATTAACTTAGTAATATCAAGAGCTTTAGGAAAACTAGTTCCTCGAGTGTCAAAAGCAGTAAGTGAGCAAAGTGAAAGGTTTAACGTGTTTATTTCCAAATTCAAAGAATCCTGAACAGGCTCTGTTTCGCAACTAGCTAACATTGATTGAACAGGTGTTTCCTGGTCCTTTTGAAATGTAATTGCGTTTACATGGTATTAGAAATATTGAAAGATCATCACGGATATGTAAGCAATTTAGGCAATTGCTTTAGAAAAGCCCGAAAAAAAATTCGGGGCTTCAACGGGATTCGAACCCATGACCTTTGCGATACCGGTGCAATGCTCTGCCAACTGAGCTATGAAGCCACATATGTTGGGAGCAGGCCATTTTGTTGGGTTCATAGTATACCACATAGGAATGTAAATGTATATGTATATGGATTGATCCGCGGTAATGGAACTAGAAATATTGAAAGATCATCACGGATATGTAAGCAATTTAGGCAATTGCTTTAGAAAAGCCCGAAAAAAATTCGGGGCTTCAACGGGATTCGAACCCATGACCTTTGCGATACCGGTGCAATGCTCTGCCAACTGAGCTATGAAGCCACATATGTTGGGAGCAGGCCATTTTGTTGGGTTCATAGTATACCACATAGGAATGTAAATGTATATGTATATGGATTGATCCGCGGTAATGGAACTAGAAATATTGAAAGATCATCACGGATATGTAAGCAATTTAGGCAATTGCTTTAGAAAAGCCCGAAAAAAATTCGGGGCTTCAACGGGATTCGAACCCATGACCTTTGCGATACCGGTGCAATGCTCTGCCAACTGAGCTATGAAGCCACATATGTTGGGAGCAGGCCATTTTGTTGGGTTCATAGTATACCACATAGGAATGTAAATGTATATGTATATGGATTGATCCGCGGTAATGGAACTAGAAATATTGAAAGATCATCACGGATATGTAAGCAATTTAGGCAATTGCTTTAGAAAAGCCCGAAAAAAATTCGGGGCTTCAACGGGATTCGAACCCATGACCTTTGCGATACCGGTGCAATGCTCTGCCAACTGAGCTATGAAGCCACATATGTTGGGAGCAGGCCATTTTGTTGGGTTCATAGTATACCACATAGGAATGTAAATGTATATGTATATGGATTGATCCGCGGTAATGGAACTAGAAATATTGAAAGATCATCACGGATATGTAAGCAATTTAGGCAATTGCTTTAGAAAAGCCCGAAAAAAATTCGGGGCTTCAACGGGATTCGAACCCATGACCTTTGCGATACCGGTGCAATGCTCTGCCAACTGAGCTATGAAGCCACATATGTTGGGAGCAGGCCATTTTGTTGGGTTCATAGTATACCACATAGGAATGTAAATGTATATGTATATGGATTGATCCGCGGTAATGGAACTAGAAATATTGAAAGATCATCACGGATATGTAAGCAATTTAGGCAATTGCTTTAGAAAAGCCCGAAAAAAATTCGGGGCTTCAACGGGATTCGAACCCATGACCTTTGCGATACCGGTGCAATGCTCTGCCAACTGAGCTATGAAGCCACATATGTTGGGAGCAGGCCATTTTGTTGGGTTCATAGTATACCACATAGGAATGTAAATGTATATGTATATGGATTGATCCGCGGTAATGGAACTAGAAATATTGAAAGATCATCACGGATATGTAAGCAATTTAGGCAATTGCTTTAGAAAAGCCCGAAAAAAAAAAAAAAAAAAAAAAAAATTCGGGGCTTCAACGGGATTCGAACCCATGACCTTTGCGATACCGGTGCAATGCTCTGCCAACTGAGCTATGAAGCCACATATGTTGGGAGCAGGCCATTTTGTTGGGTTCATAGTATACCACATAGGAATGTAAATGTATATGTATATGGATTGATCCGCGGTAATGGAACTAGAAATATTGAAAGATCATCACGGATATGTAAGCCTGCTCCCAACATATGTGGCTTCATAGCTCAGTTGGCAGAGCATTGCACCGGTATCGCAAAGGTCATGGGTTCGAATCCCGTTGAAGCCCCGAATTTTTTTCGGGCTTTTCTAAAGCAATTGCCTAAATTGCTTACATATCCGTGATGATCTTTCAATATTTCTAGTTCCATTACCGCGGATCAATCCATATACATATACATTTACATTCCTATGTGGTATACTATGAACCCAACAAAATGGCCTGCTCCCAACATATGTGGCTTCATAGCTCAGTTGGCAGAGCATTGCACCGGTATCGCAAAGGTCATGGGTTCGAATCCCGTTGAAGCCCCGAATTTTTTTCGGGCTTTTCTAAAGCAATTGCCTAAATTGCTTACATATCCGTGATGATCTTTCAATATTTCTAGTTCCATTACCGCGGATCAATCCATATACATATACATTTACATTCCTATGTGGTATACTATGAACCCAACAAAATGGCCTGCTCCCAACATATGTGGCTTCATAGCTCAGTTGGCAGAGCATTGCACCGGTATCGCAAAGGTCATGGGTTCGAATCCCGTTGAAGCCCCGAATTTTTTTCGGGCTTTTCTAAAGCAATTGCCTAAATTGCTTACATATCCGTGATGATCTTTCAATATTTCTAGTTCCATTACCGCGGATCAATCCATATACATATACATTTACATTCCTATGTGGTATACTATGAACCCAACAAAATGGCCTGCTCCCAACATATGTGGCTTCATAGCTCAGTTGGCAGAGCATTGCACCGGTATCGCAAAGGTCATGGGTTCGAATCCCGTTGAAGCCCCGAATTTTTTTTCGGGCTTTTCTAAAGCAATTGCCTAAATTGCTTACATATCCGTGATGATCTTTCAATATTTCTAGTTCCATTACCGCGGATCAATCCATATACATATACATTTACATGGTATTCCGAGTAAATATCATTTCGGTCGTTCCTAAGTTTATCCATAAACGTTGGGGGTACGTTTTGATTATATCTTAATGAACGACTAGTAGTGGTGTTAACAGGTTGGCAAACAGTGACTTTAGGTGTAGATTGTTTATTAAAAACTTTAGAATTTCGACTTCTCTGAGTCCTTTTTGTAAACTTAACGAAGGGTCCTGTAGCCTTTGAGCTTTTGCGAACGGCCCCCTTCGGAAACTTCAAAGCAAGCAATTCTGGCTTGCCCTTTTGTTCCTTAACTAATTGGATTTGGTTTGAATTATCTACAACAGAAGTCATTGAAACCTTGTCTATATTACGACTCAAAACCTGAGATGGTCCTGAAACTGATTTCTTTACTGTCTTTGGGATCCGAGTCCCCCTTGTCGGACCCCTTGACCGTTTTCCTGCATGAAATTGCCAGAAAACGAATTTTGAGGCCTTTCAGGCTGGAAACCGTGATTTTGTCCAAATGAGCGAGAGGACTGATTATCCCTACTGTTTTGCTGTGGACAAACTCTAGCATAATGGCCTACTTTCTTACATTTGAAACAAATGACTGGCGAGTTATTGAATCTTTTTACTTCGTTCCTAATCAAGTCCTTAATTTGGTTTGCGGTTAGTGACTCATATGGTTTCGGTGCGGGCCTTTGGTCAAAAGCCGCAATTTGCGCAAGGTTTTGTGCCGAAATTTTCGAAAGTGCTTCTAAAACTTCTTCCTTGAAATTCTGTATGTCTTGCAAAGTAACACTAGCAGCTGAATCTAACTTAATAGTAGATCTTATTTTAGCAGATGAAACTGCTTCTTCCATAGTTTTTAGGTTGGGATAGAATAACATAATTCCTAATCTCAGGAATCAACCCCTGAATAAAGAAATGCAGTTGTTCTTTCTTTGGTATACTGAGACGCTGACACCTTTTAAGAATATCCGCGCTAAATTCAGCCACACTCTCATTAGGCATTTGTTTCCTAGAATTTAATTGTTGTCTTAAAACCCAATCGTCACTTTTAGAGAGAAAACGTTCCTTAAAAAGATCACATAATTCATGAAAGGTTGAAAATTTCTTATCAAGAGTAAAATACCAAGTTCTCGCTCCGTCGGTTAAACTTATCGGAAAGGCTGCAAGCCTTTGTTTGTCATCCCATGAATGAAAATCAGCAAAAGAATTAAATTGCTCTAAAAACTCTGGCGCTTCTGATTCTTTTCCGGAGAAAAGTGGACTTGGACCTAGAGCAGATGTGCCTTTTTGAGCTGAACTCGTTTTGGTCAAGCCTTCTTTTAGGTTGGCATTTACTGTTAAAAGTTCAATATAGCTCTTTTCTGACTGTTCCTTAAGAGTAGTCTGTAGTTTTTCAAATGACTGCTGAAATATTTTAATAAGTTCCTGATTAGAAGCTGTTATACTCTCAACCAATTCTGTCATCTTAACCGTTTGCGTTTTCTTGGCGTGAATAGGATTTAAACATGTTTTCTTCGAGGCAATGCGTAAATCTGAGATCAGGACACGTTTCGTAAACAAGCTTAGTCTAATTTACAAAAACCACAATGAATCTACTGTTGCGAAAGAACAAAAAGAGCACACCATGATCACAAGGAAATGCTCAAGATGTAAAGTTAGAAAATCGAAATAAAAAGGTAACAAACAGCAACCAAAAACGCAAAATCTGACGAACTCACAT
Organism: Telmatactis stephensoni; assembly: GCA_029948255.1. Lineage (NCBI taxonomy): Eukaryota > Metazoa > Cnidaria > Anthozoa > Actiniaria > Isophelliidae > Telmatactis > Telmatactis stephensoni. Next base: position 53,562 of record JALIZF010001432.1, read on the forward strand.
ATACATTTATCAACACAGACAAAATGAAATACCTGGACTCTGCCCGTTTTCTCCGCCAATTGTTATAAAGGCCTTTCTAGCACCAATTGTTGTGAGGGTGAACTCAGTCAATTATTCCACCAAGGTAGAGCGTACTCGGAATCTTTATTCGTCGTCACAAATAGTAGTAGTTTACAGTTTTGGAGTCAAACTGCGAGGGTCAAGCTAAGCTAGCATCTAGCCTTATTTATACAAGTTCATTAACATAACCCACTCAACTGGTTGTAGTGAGTTCTGCTGAAGACTCATTAAATATTCACGATTCTGACCTGGTCAAGGGTTATTGACTTAATAACCTTAATCCTATAATAACTCTTTGTAAAAGGATTAATTTAACAAAAGCGTCGATGACAATCGCTTGTATATTCAAGTCAAAACAAACTGAGATATAAAAACTAAAGTCTTATTCGAGAACAAGTATACTTTTCTAGACTCAAAGTCCGTTGGTAAACAAAACTAGTGGATGACGCTATCTTAGATTTACAGGCAGATATTCATCTTCTGCGCTTGCGTCAAAACTACATTTAGAACCGGTTTTTGCTGACAGGTGCAGTACAAAATCCAACTCTAGTCCTTCGAGTAATTAAACTAAATCTTTCCAGTTCCGATCAACGACAAGATCCAACTACCGGCCTATTGACCTGAGGTGTTTTACAAGGTCAACAGCTTAATTGCTTTTGTTCTTTTAATTAAAAAGTTCTCAAGGACAAGTGGTTGTCAAGGAAACTAAAGATGAAATTAGTTCTTTTTCTAAGTTAGAAATTTGTACTTTTCTAGCCTCCTGACATATGCCATAGAATCTGATAAAGGACTAATGAATTCAGACTTGTCTCATTTCTCCCATGCTTTGGATCGCCATACAGATTTTACCTTCTATAGAGAACCCCCAGGAATGCAAGCGGTACACTGTACTCATCACTTTGGTTCAGGCGGGATGAGTTTGTTAGTGGATGGGTTTAATGCAGCCAAGGTTCTTCATCGAGAAGATCCGGAAGCTTATAAGATTATCACTAATACTGAGGTACACTTTTCCTGTGAATACTTTGGTCTGAAAGCTCATGGACCAATTTTGGAGTTGGATTCATTAACCAAGGAATTAATAGCAGTTCGCTACAACATGTCACGCCTTGATAACTTCGTGAATATGAAGCTCAGTTTCGATGACATGAAAAAGTTCTACAATGCTGTCAGATTATATGGTTCTATTTTGCGTCGCCCTGAAAATGAGCTGTGGTTCAAGTTAACTCCTGGGAAAGTCGTTCTTATGGATAATCGCCGAATTCTCCACGGCCGATCAGCAGTTCAAGGTTCAAGAAAGCTCATTGGTTGTTATGTTTCAGTTGATGACTATCTTGGCAAATGGAGAGCGAATAAATTGAAACATTGAAAGGTAAAAGAGATTCTCATAATAAGTCAGAGAGGCTATATTCGTACACCATATTTGTTTATGAAAACCAGTCCTTCATGCCACGCCGCCTTTATCGCCAACATTTGCTGCCAGCATTTGTCTCTCGTTTATCTACCACGTTGGCCGGATCTCAAAAAAATCGCATCACCTTTGAAAGCCAAAAATCGCTATGAACTGATCATTCGCTTCTAAACATTCTCAGCGTGCACGTGATCCGGGGAATGCATTACGTAATCACAGACCTCCTCAAGATCCTAGTTAGGATCGATTCTATAAACACAATTTAATTGGAGGTACATTCTAGTGGTTGACTAGAAGCTAACTCTAAAAAACAAACAGGTTCAATTGTAGGAGGCGCGCAACGATCGAGAAAAGGTGTTTGGACGTAAGGAGAAAGAAGTTAAGTACGTCACGATCGCCTTGACTTCCCAACTGTATGCATGCGCTAGTTTTTTTCTGAATTCGTTTCTCTTAGCTTCGTACCATTCGTTTCATTACTAAACAAATTCATATACATTTAAAAATAGCAGTGGCTAACTCGAAAGCTTCATGCTCATTAGCCACTGCACACAATAAATATGTAAATCGGTTCCTGTTTTACTATTCTATATCAATATATATCTGTTAAAATGTATAAATGTATATGTGATTATATCTATCTTGGTGTGTGAATAACAGAAAACTTGAAACTTATGTTGCACGCTGGAAACAGAATTGGAAGGAAAATCGCAGACTCATGCAGGATGCACTGTTTATTGTTTTTTGTTTTTTTTCGCAACAGTGGTAGGAAAACACCGGTTCCACGCTCGGGGCACCCACTGTGTCGATCCCATCAAAACACTTTGATGGTTGATCGGCAAAAAAGCCCTTACCTCTAAACATGTTTTGAACGCTTGTCAACTTCTATTTCATACGTAAAGAACAAGACACCATTGAAGGTTTGAACATGATTTTATTAACAATTTCTATAGGTACGATACCTATTAGAAGGTAAAGGGGGACTCTGCTCGCAGGCTATAGGTACGATGGCTCACAACGTTATTTCTTTGAAATTTCTACACTTTTTTCGTAACTGTTTATGATCATTAATAATTGTAACCGGCTGTGTTCACATTAGGATGTTTTGAAGTCGCTTACAAATAGCTGCCGTTCACATTGATGTAAAAATGATCTGTTGCCATTGGATACGGCTCAAAAGCGCGTTCACATTTAGATGTTTTGGTACGTCTCGATGCTATTTCGAAGCCAACTTTCAAAAGGATTGGAAATAGCAGCGACCAATCAGGATAAAGATCGCTCATGACTAATGACGTGCAAACACAAAATGACAGACGTGTGGAGCCCAAGCGAGTTCACATCTCTACAAATACTTCAACAGAGTTCGGCGTGGATAATTGCGAATTTACTGCAATTTTCAAAATCCTGCGAACTCAGACATGTAAACACTCAAGTGGTTTTTGCCAAATTAGCTTCCGTCAATCAAAATTAAAAATAAAAAATACGAAAGCTAACCGAATATCAAAATCATATTTAGCTGTTACTAAATCGTCTAAAGATCGTTTTCAGTCATTTGGTAGGTTTTTAGGGATCTTTATGAGTATTTTTTGGTTGTTTGTTTGAAGTGGGCGGAAGCTAAAAACCAAATTCCAACGGACTGTTTGAAGGTCAGAGTTCGCATAATTATGAAAATTGCAGTAAACACTTTTATGGACCATTTTGTTCTGGTTTTTTGATAACTAGCTAGTCTGCGGCGAGGAATCCGGTCAAAATACTGGATTGATTGACAGATTTTGTTAAATACGTCCTAATTATTTTCGGTCGATTCTCAGTCCGAACACATGTTATTTACAAGTGACTACTTTTACACCCAATTTCAAAATTACGCGACCAAGTGGCGATGATGGCTTGTCTGGATTTTAAGCTTCTGTCAATCAAATTGTAACGATTAGAACTTGTAAAATTTTAGCTTTCTAAATTCAAAAACAAAACAAACTTGAATTTAATGACAGAACATTTAGTATTTTCTGACTTTTGATGTGAATTTAAGCTTGCTTCAGGGAGAACGAATAGTCGGAGATTTGATTGACGGTAGTCAAAACACTGAAAAAGCCATTCAAGTGTCGTCTGCAATCTGCAAAGGTCGCGTAATTTTGAAAATAGGTGTAACGGTAACAAAACCTTCAAGTGTGAACACAGCCTATCTAGACAAAACAAGTGTCGGTTCATTCGCCAGGTTCTCTATGGCTGATCAAGTTTCGACTGAGAACCATTTTTGCTTCGTGGTAATTCCTAAGTTGAAATTTTCCCTACATTTCTAAGCTCTACTGAGCTTGGAGGATAGTATATTTTGACAGTTTATTCCACAACCTTTACGAGAGTGTTATAAGATCATAAATCACTCTACAGTTACTGCACCGTGGTTGTTCTGACACAGGTAAATATTCAAATCCTTTCATGGTGGAAAGGTACTTGATTTTACAATAGTGACTACAAGCTTTTCTTTCCAACACATTTAGACTCCAGATTTCTGTAGGGGTTCTTTGGGGGTTCTGCTTTTTTTTGATACAAGACATTTTATTCAAAAATATTCTATTTCCTGGCCCGAAAAATTTTATGATGACGTCAGTGCAACCCAAGGCACCAATCTACAGGTGGCGTTAAGTGGATTAATTTACACGAAGGCGAATAACCACGGTTTGGTAACTGTAGAGTGATTTATGATCTTATAACACTCTCGTAAAGGTTGTGGAATAAACCGTCAAAATATACTATCCTCCATGCTAGAGCTTAGAAATGTAGGGAAAAATCTTTTCAAATTTCACTCAATTGGTAATTTTCAACTCAGGCATTACCACGAAGCAAAAATGGTTCTCGAAAACGACAGAAAGAAACTTGATCATCCGTAGAGAACCTGATTAATAAACCGACACTTGTCTAGACTATGAGAACTGGGAGTTTGACTAATGGTCGTGCGTCGTGCGTCGTGGGTAAGGTCGTGGGTACCAAAATGTTCCAAAAATGATATAGAAGTAATATGATCACTCAGCGGGTAAATTAGTTTAATAATTATAATAATATCAGTTGTACGTATACGTACATGTCCCGTTCCCGATGCCGCAGACACCGGATTTCGCCAGTGATAACCGCCTTAGAATATGTAGGGCTGCAAGCAGTTTCACAATCAGAAAAATAACGCTAGGTCTGATCAGATGTCACGTTGGTATCTGCTCTTTTACAACAGTGATAAAACTGTCATGTCAAATTGCATGCTTCCCTTTTATCAACGCCGCCCTTTCGGTAGTTCCACAGGGAGCCGGGCTTGATGTCTGTAATGCAAATAAAACAATCACGTATAAATCTGTTTAAGGTAGTTCCGGACACTTGCTACTGCGCATCTCTCGCGCGCATTCGAGCGCGCGCACTTTTATTAGAGAGCATTGGTATTACCGTGGGGAGTCTGGACACTAGTAAGCGAACGATTGAAAGTGAAGAAACTCTAACTTTAGTGGAGAAAAATAGCATTTTGTCATCAAAATACCGAAAAAATTTTAACTATGAAATCTTGTGTACTGTATAATGTAGGTATTCAGCCTCGAATTTTTAAATTTGATTAATATTATTTATCGAAAAAGCCGATGAGAAAATTGCTAAAATGGTGACATTTGGAGTTCGTTTTCAGCGTATTTTTCTCATTTCTGCTTCTCTAACTCTTGAAATAATACGGTGACCCCCTGTTTTATTCTTTTCATTTGAAGCTAGATATCGTATTCTTTCGATTTAGTGCGGAAAAAAAAAATTTCATAGTTAAAATTGTCATGAATTTTCAACATTTTTACAACTACACACGCATATAACTCCTCCGAATTGCAAGCAATTTCGCTTCTAGAATTTAATTTTCACGTCACTTTCAAAAGATTGGATGGATTTTTTATCAAGGTATGTCTCCTAGATTCAACAACTACCGTTTAATGCAGTTTTCTGTTTTTCTTTGTTAAATCCAATCGAGTAATTCGAATTTATTGACGGAATCAGATTTTCGGCAAAAACGCGCGGAAAACTGAAAAATCCCTCCTTTTTGACGCCTTATATCTCCATAACTAATACGGGGACCCCCTTCTTTTTTTTCATTATTTGAATATCCTAACAATAAACTTCAAATGACAGAATTTAAAAAAAAATTCATTGAAGATTTGGGAAGATCCGGTACTACCTTAATATGCCATTACAACAACGGTAGTCGTAACTCAGTACACCCATATTCTAGAGACAACCTGTCCAGTCCGTAATGTAACAACACCATGTATGTAAAATCTAACGCACACGCTAGTAGTAGACAGTAGACAGTAGTAGTAGACCTTTCTCTCTCTTCTTACGGGGGCGTGTAACACTATTGCGTTAACTTTATAGCTGGTTTCCGAACAAAGCGCAACAAATGCTGACGTGTAAATCAGCCTTCTGTGAGCCTTGATTGTGTTACATTCAGTGACAGTACTGAAAGGTCAGTGCTACGGAACATCGGTTTGTTGACAAATGGTCTATGTATTCACAGAAGAAATGTAAACCAACCTCATATGTCACCTAGTGGTACAACTGATATTCCTACAAAAGTATGTATAAAAAACATACTTCATCGTTGAATCAGGGTACTCCGGCAAGTAAATTAATTATTTGATGGTTTATTTCGGGGTTTTAACTAATTTACCCGCTGAGTGATCATATTACTTCTATATCATTTTTGAAACATTTTTGGTACCCACGACCTTACCCGCGACGCACGACTTGGGACCCACGACGCACGACCATTAGTCAAACTCGAGAACTGGTTACAATTATTAATGATCATATATAGACAGTTGCGATGTTCAAACATCAACGGTGTTTTGTTCTTTACTGACGTATGAAATAGAAGTAGACAAACGTTCAAACGTTCAAAACAGGATTAGAGGTAAGGACTTCTTTGGTCAGCCATCACAATTGCCATCAAAGTGTTTTGATGAGATCGACACAATAAAAATATAGTGTTTCAACACAATGAACTGTTTTATATCAAAAGCCATCATTTAAAACAGAAAATTATGAGTCAAATTGTCACGGATGTCAGACATCTTGCTTCATTGAGGGTCTCAATGGGGTGGTGGCTATTACGATTGGTGGTTAACATTTTGGCTTTTGGCTTGCGATTACGGTTGATCATGAAGTCAGCCTAGTCCCCAGGCTATCCCGTCTCTCGTTTCAAAACGTGACGTCACAGAGTACTAGGCTGGGTTGAAGTGGGTTAATGACTAATTTCCATTGTTCTTGATCGGGTTAAAAATTAATTTTCATTGTTGAGAACGCTGAAAAAAGCTATTACGACTAACTTTTTATTACGGCTGACAGTTAGTTTTTTCCTATTATTACGGCTTACGGTTAAATTTTTGGCCCTTTTACGGCTAACGGTTAACCCCATTGAGACCCTCTTCATTGAGTGTTCTAAAAACAATCAAGACTCCTGGAGAACAATAGATGGTACCGTACCTCGCTCCGCTTGTCTCAAAACAGACGTGACTTGTTCACCCGTACCAGTCTCAAAATAGGTATGACTCATGGAGGTACCTACCCCCTATACCTCGTTGTACCTCGCTCCGCTCGTCTAAAAATAGATGATCCTAGTGCCATGTAAACACCTCCTTAGAACAAGATTGACATTAAACCGTAGACCATATCTAGAATTAAATACACCTTTACTTATTAACACGAATGCCTATAAAATCGTCTTACAAAATGTCATTCCCTTGTATGCTTAGGTATAAGTATAGGCGACTTAAGGATGTATATATACTTACAAATTTTTCAATAAATTTACTCTATGGAATATGGTAAATTTAGCAATGAAGTGTGTCAATATGATCAATACTAATAAATAAACGAAAATTTTCGCCGAAGCGTCAAAATTCTATATGACCTTACAGCTAATATTTTATTACTGCGAATTTAGCCATTATCAAAACACCGGCGACTTAAATATCATGAATCTTTCATGTGATATATATAACTTAATACACATCTAAAATCATGCGAATGTTTCGGTTTAAACACTCTGGACATGATGGTGTACAACACTGAGCTGTTTTCGTATGACGGTGAAGACGGCACGCTTGAGGCAGGACAGAGTTAGTCTCCTTCGCACAGGGATTCCGAAACAGAAAACGGCTGCGAAGGAGACTAGGACAGGCAGAGTCGGATCAGCGTAAGAATTTCCAACGCTTTTAACATGAGGCGCTCCGTTTAAAACATACGAAAACTACCCTAGTTTCAAATGTTGCTGAAGAGATGTCTGACGCATGTAGGAACTTCAATAATAAGGGCTGAATGGCGAATGGATGTTTCCAGGATGAGTTGATAATTAAGTAGTTTCACATTTGACAAGGTTAAAAGATGGCCCTTAGCCTTCTCCGCAGGCATCTCTATTTTCTCTCTTTGGGATCCCTGTGGAATTCTTTCAACTGGCGCCTAGTCCCTCTCTATCAGCAACACAGGAAACCCAAAATATATAAAAGTTCAAATTCTTCGATTACAGAGACACCAGCGGAGGAGGCTAAGATGGCCCCTAATAGAGCGATTTTACTTAACCCGTGAAATAGCGGATTTAGGCTAACTTAGATCGTAACACTGTTGTGTTCGTTTTATTACAAGTAGCTTAGATACAAAATTCCGTTTTTTGTTTAAGACGTTTTGAAAGATTTTACAGCTTTTTGGGGAAAATTTCGGAAAGAATTTTAGGTGATTTTTCGGGAAATTCGTATCTAAGACTAATTACACGTTTGCTTTTAAATAAAATCACTCTATTATTAATACGATCTTTTGGCAGTAAAAATTTCACATTTTCCATTGAAAAATGGATTCCCCCCGACTGCACGAGCACATTCAAATGACGAATGTATTGTCAGTGATTGAGCAATAAGTTCCAAGCGTATGACGTTTTGAGCACCTCTCTATACCAGAATCCTTTCGAGTAGCTTTTGTTCACTAAATAAAACTATGGGGTTTCTTTTCTCGAAGGAATTTAAATTTGAACATGAGAGGTTTTTGAAAAGGATTCTGGTATGGAGAGGGGGTCAAAACGTCGTCACGATTCGGGCTTATTAGCTATATGCATACGATTTTAATTAAGCTTTAGTAACTTTACACTAAGCAGGGTAAAGCATTGCAATATTTGTACGTAATATTGGCTGTGGGTCCATGCACTGTCTGTCAAGCAAAATTTTGTCTTTTCTTTGTCTGTCGTAAATATAAAGTAAACAAAAGTGATTTGTTTTTGGCTTTTTGTATTTTTGTCAAAAAAGGGAAAAAAACAAAGCATGTCAGTTATTTCTGTTGTTTGTTTTTGTATTTTTGTCTAAAAGATCTTGGAAAACAAACAATTATTTCGATTAGAAAAAAGTTGCTGCATTGGGAAAAAAGAAAGAAAAATCGATTCAATTATTTACTTTTTTTGCTTTTTTTGTTTTTTGTCAAAAAATCGAAAAACATATGTAGTCCGTTTTTAGTATGCTTTTTTTTGTCCCAAACTGAGTATATTTACTTTATCAACTTAAAAGAATAAAAAAAATGGTACGCTGAAGGGCTGACATTTGAGTCTGGAATGTTGCTAGTGGTCAGCTTTTAATATGTCTATTTTGCGTGTTGGTACTTCCATTTGTCCTAGGGTCAGGGTTAGGTTAGGATTAGGGTTAGTGACCGGGTTAGGGTTAGTGATCAGTAAATGAATATTATTTAAGACAAATGAAGTATCTAGCATTTGGGGAGGAGGGATTCCCCATATAGTTAAATACTGGCCAGCAATTTGCAGACTCAAATGTCAGCCCCCACCCCCTTCACCCTCCTCCTTTTTTCCTTTTTTTTTTTTTTTTGGTAACATGTACGAAAAAAGCAAAAAAGGAAATAAATGCTTTCATTTTTATACTAAACTTTTTTTTTGGTCTTTTGTTTTCCTTCCTTTTTGACAAAAATGTAAAAAGAAAACCGGAAATAACTGACATGCTTTGCTCGTTTTTTTCTTTTTTGACATAAATACAAAAATGCCACAATCATGTTTTTGTTTGTTTGTTTGTTTGTTTGTTTGTTTTTGCTTGTTTGGTTGGTTGGTTGGTTGTTGTTTTTTTATGGCACGACAGACAAAAATACAAAATATTGTTTGGCCGGACCGTGCACGGACACTGTGGTCGCATTAAAACATTGAACTGTAGCTATCTCACTGTTAACAGTGGTTGTCAATATGGTCATCATTGTTAAAGGTGAGTCATCTATATGAGACCACGGCTATTAACAATGTCCTCTGGAACGATTTTAAATAGTTAGCTTTGTACGAATTTAACAAAATATTCTACGTCCTTATATCAAATACCAGGGTCTTGTTGTTCTAAGGCGGGTTAGAGCTACCCCAGGGTTAAAATCAAACTTTATATTTAATGCTGGGTTAGTGATAACCCACAACACTGAGGCCTGAGTTCCTGTAAGTCCGATTAGCACTATTCCAAGATTAACTGTTGAAAAAATAATTGGTCTTTTAAATCCTAGACTCGAGCTTATCGGACTTTGTGGAACGGGCCCCAGTAGCCTCCCTTTAACGATGTTTTATTAAGACTGAGCAACATGTCACCTCCTGCGTCTTGCGTGACTGAAGTCACTTATGGGACTTATACAGAGCGTGACCGTAACAACATTAAACTATACTGTTATGACATCTCTAACCTCTTTTTACAACAAATAACATTGGACGTGCATGGGAGGGAGTGTCAGATCACTCATATTTCTGGTGTTTTTAATTGTCTCCTTCAGTGTTGCATGACTGTCACCTTACCCCAGAAAATGTCGCATCTCATCTCTTGCGTACAGCCAGATGAAGTAGTGCCAGGTCACGTCACACTGCTCCACTAAGCTGTAACACCTCTCATCCGTTGCAACAGGATTGACAGGTGATGGAAAGCCAGATATCGACTTCCGGCTTCGCATGACTGTTACAATACGTGACTTTCGCTACACTGTGAGGAGTGTCATATCAATTCATACGTTGCGTGACTGTTACGTTACCCCACTGAAATTTTATATGCCCATCACTCGTGACGGCACCGGATCCGGTAAGAGCGTCACGCCACTAGACTTCACACGTTGCGTGACTGTCACACTACTCCACTAAAATATTATAATGTCTGTCATCTTCTGCAACTAAAGGTACACTGGGCGAGAATGGTGGCATGTCTTCTAGGTAGGGATAATTAGCAATGAAGTCTGGTTTAGACACTTGTGATGGTCGAAACACCTGAATGACTACACCAAGGGAATATCCCAGTAAACACATCTCAACCTACAAAAATAAAATCACCAAAACGATTGGTTTAGTTTGAAACAGAAGGCCGCATCTTGTGGAATCAGGGTTCGTGCTACATTTTCATCACAAAATTCAAGGACTTTTTGAGCACTTTTCAAGCACAAAAATTTTCTTTTCAAGGACTAAGTTTTTTGTGAAGCGCCCAGAGAAAATAATAAATATTGATTCAATGGCCGAATAAACGTCATGTAAAGCATGCGCGCGCAGCAAGCATAACACAGGAACCCCAAAGTTACAATGCACATCCGGGGGGGAAAAAAGCCTCGTGCAAGTAAACAGAAACTCTTCAATAAATTTTCATTTTTATTGATTCATTTTGATAGGAAAGTTAGAAATAACAAAGTTTGCATCAGATTCAAGGAGTATTCCAGGATTTTAGAGTTTTTTTCCTATTTTCAAGGGCTTTTCCAGTGCACTTGAAAACGTGTTTTCAATTCCAGGGCTTTTCAAGGATTTCAAGGAGTAGCACGAACCCTGTGAAATCATTGGGTAGTAGCACTGAAGTGTGCCTTAGTTGGTTTATGCGCCGGTTTCTAAGCGAGAGGTCGATCCCATCCCAAATGGGCAAAATATCAAAAGAGCGCCCGCTTTACATGCTGCTAATCTACATCTACGCACCTGTTCAAGGCCTCCTGTATCTCCGACGCTGTTCAAGTGGTTGCGTAGCAACCCACGAGGGTCACATGACGTATCACGTGCAAAAAGCAACCACGCAAGCACTGGTACTACTGTCCCAGAGTTCATTTGGTCGTACAACAAGACAGCGTGGTATAACATGATTAGTTTCACCGCTTCAAGGAGTTTAAACTCGCTGTTGTCTGTATCATTGTTGAAGACCGATAGTAAATGATCAGTTTTGGATTCCCTAGAAGAAATTTCCTGACATCGCTTGACCTGGAATTGTAAAGGAATGGTTTAGACACAAATAACTGATAAGTGATAACACGTTTAAATTATTCCTGAACTGCGAATACGCAACACCAGTTGAGCGGCGATTTCAACGGAAATTTCAATTGCAATCGCACGTACCCTGATAAAGGTGTCCTTATTTGTCTTCTCTCAATAAAGAAAAGGATCCCCACACGAATCTGTTCGTTATTCTACCGAGCATGCGCGTCTGTACAGGAAATGACGCACAATCCAATGTCATTTCCTGTACTGTGGCGCGTGCGCGAGATAATTGGCGCGTCTTGTCCATTCACAGCCTAGCAGCACTAAGTGATAACATCTGCGCATGTCTCCAACTTCTATTGTCTTGGACTAATGAATAATTTTGAAAGGATAATTTCTAGTTGTTCGTTCTTCTTAACTCGACTGTAATGCTACGAAAAACTTTGGGGAGACTATATACGACTCTCCTTATAAGAGAGGTAGCCAGAAGCCAGGTTAAAACCGTAATTGAGGCCACTCCCGTCCAGCGGTTCGCGCATACTCGTCATGTTATCACTTGTTGTTCAGCCTAGCGGTTAAGATATTAGGTGACGTAATCAGGTTCAGACTGGTATTAAGGCACTGTTTCAAGAATTATATGCAATTTCATCTACAACTGCCGTGTGCCTTGGAATGGGATTGCGAAACAAGTCGCACGAATCATTACAGCAAAATCATTGTAAGTGGTACGGTTACTCTTTTCACCGTTGTACCGTGTAACACCGCTTTACAGAAGTATCCACATAAAGTACGGTAGGCAACAAAATCGTGCAATTAACAAATTGAAGACGTCATAAAATGTCATAAAACCCAAAGTTTTGAACATTTTCTGGCGCCAAGAGTGTCTATAAGACGACAGACAACTCAAAACCATCTTCAATTATTTGAGATAAAAATTAAAAAAATCCTTATCAAACTGGGCAGCAGAACGAGCGCGCGCGCCGAAACGCGTCAGCAGTGTGTCTGTCCTCTTATTGACACACTCTAATCATGATCAACCAATTAGATTGCGAGATTAGTATCAAGTGTTGTAAAATATCGAGTTGCAAATTGCAGTCTAGCAAATCATTGTTGCTCGTGTTATCATTCCGCGCTCAACAAATTTTCTTTGTTGTACGAAATACAAGCTCTCTCTATTCTTTACAACAAAGACCATTTGTTGCGCTCGGAGTGGTAGCATTTCATCAGCAATGTAACACGACACCTTTACAGGGGTGTACGCCTGAGGGAAGTTGAATTCAACGTACCTCATCGACGTAAAACGTCAGTATTTCCTCCAACGTTGAAATGACGTCACTCTTATCAACTGAGATTCGTCCACCAAAACTCCATTCCTGGAGGACGTTGGTTATCGAGGACAGAATCGTACGAAGAACCTATAAAAACAAGATTGAAATGAGTCACATACATTGTCATACGGTAACCAATCGCATTTAGAAGAACAGTGAACTCTTTAGTAGAACAGTGAACTCTTTAGAAGAACAGTGAACTCTTTAGAAGAACAGTGAACTCTTTAGAAGAACAGTGAACTCTTTAGAAGAACAGTGAACTCTTAAGTAGAACAGTGAACTCTTTAGAAGAACAGTGAACTCTTTAGAAGAACAGTGAACTCTTTACAAGAACAGTGAACTCTTAAGTAGAACAGTGAACTCTTTAGAAGAACAGTGAACTCTTTACAAGAACAGTGAACTCTTTACAAGAACAGTGAACTCTTTACAAGAACAGTGAACTCTTTACAAGAACAGTGAACTCTTTACAAGAACAGTGAACTCTTTACAAGAACAGTGAACTCTTTAGAAGAACAGTGAACTCTTTACAAGAACAGTAAACTCTTTAGAAGAACAGTGAACTCTTTAGAAGAACAGTGAACTCTTTACAAGAACAGTGAACTCTTTACAAGAACAGTGAACTCTTTAGAAGAACAGTGAACTCTTTAGAAGAACAGTGAACTCTTTAGAAGAACAGTGAACTCTTTAGAAGAACAGTGAACTCTTTACAAGAACAGTAAACTCTTTAGAAGAACAGTGAACTCTTTAGAAGAACAGTAAACTCTTTAGAAGAACAGTGAACTCTTTAGAAGAACAGTAAACTCTTTAGAAGAACAGTGAACTCTTTACAAGAACAGTAAACTCTTTAGAAGAACAGTGAACTCTTTACAAGAACAGTGAACTCTTTACAAGAACAGTGAACTCTTTACAAGAACAGTGAACTCTTTACAAGAACAGTGAACTCTTTACAAGAACAGTGAACTCTTTAGAAGAACAGTGAACTCTTTACAAGAACAGTAAACTCTTTAGAAGAACAGTGAACTCTTTAGAAGAACAGTGAACTCTTTACAAGAACAGTAAACTCTTTAGAAGAACAGTGAACTCTTTACAAGAACAGTGAACTCTTTACAAGAACAGTGAACTCTTTACAAGAACAGTGAACTCTTTACAAGAACAGTGAACTCTTTACAAGAACAGTGAACTCTTTAGAAGAACAGTAAACTCTTTAGAAGAACAGTGAACTCTTTACAAGAACAGTGAACTCTTTACAAGAACAGTAAACTCTTTAGAAGAACAGTGAACTCTTTACAAGAACAGTGAACTCTTTACAAGAACAGTGAACTCTTTACAAGAACAGTGAACTCTTTACAAGAACAGTGAACTCTTTACAAGAACAGTGAACTCTTTAGAAGAACAGTGAACTCTTTACAAGAACAGTAAACTCTTTACAAGAACAATGGACTCTTTCTGCTGCCGACGTTCAGTCACAGGTAAAACAAAGGAAGGAGTGTTTGTTCGACGTAATCTAGTTGAATTCTTAGCAGACCGTCTTGACATTCCCTTTCAATTCCTCCGTATTGCGGCTACCTCAGATCGTGTTCTATATTGCCTACAATTTGTTACGCTGTGGCCCTAATTGCATGGATCACTCGTTCGAAACGTTCGATCAATTATTCTAATAGCTTGTTCAATCCGGTTTAGAACTTTCGTCTTAGCAAGTAAAGTTGTTAGCCATGCATTCATAATAAGATGTGTTCATTGTTACCGATTACAGCTTCATCCAACCATTCATTCACTCAATCATTCACTCATTCATTTCTTTACTCAAAGGCCATTCTTTACAAACCTGTGGCACGCCCTCATGTGGTAATTTATCTAACACAGGGACCCCATGAACCAATGCTTGGAATAACGTAGCTCTTATGGCACAGTAATTATCACCACGAATTTGACGTAATTGGTGGCAGCTCACGTGACTCGGAATCGCAGCGTAACCCTGGGAAACAAAGTCAAATAAATACAATTAAATATTTTCATTTTGACAACATGTTTTCAACATCGCTTCCATGATGTTGGTCGAAATGTTTAGAGTTATACAAGCGAAAATAAGACTTCTCCTGAATAAACGACACTTTTTGTCTGGATTTTACCAAAGAGTAACGGGGCTCTGAGCTGTTCTTATTTTGTTCGCGTCTTAAACCTGGTTTTCAGTAGCGACGCAACCCCAAACACAAGCAGCATAATTCTTTGTTTTCATTGAGATAACATGGACGCAGGCACAAGCGCAAGCACAAGAAGAAGGAAAAGGTTTGATCCTTGTGCTTGCGGTTAAGCTCAGTTACGTCGTAAAGAAAACCACGTGAGCCCTTAAGACAAAAACCGTTTGTATGAAGAGTTCTATTTTATAAGTCACGTCTAAGGCCCTGTTTATATCAAGGCGAATTGTCCCTGGTATCGTAGCCTGGATAACTTTTTATTTTCAGTGTCCCCCATTAAGGGAAAAGAAGGCAAAAGAGTTATCATATGGCTATATATCATATAACCAGGGCCTTAGAAAAGACGTCGTGTTCTCGCTCGTATATAAACGTTCCTAATGTGCTTGGCGAACAAAAGTCGATAGAAGATAGGATATATGAATCCCAATTGAACATCCACGAAAAACAAAAGAACTTATGGAGCAAAAGTTAAACGCTTTTACAAGCGCTTTAGTTCGCCATTGATTAAAACATGCCCAAACATAGTGAAAGGAGAAGACTAACGGTTTCAACACTGGCTTTGGACTAAGTCCAAAGAATGTTTAATCAGACAGCATTTCTTGTAAGTAATGAAACCGTTTGCCTCGAGGTAACAGTACGTCAAAAAGGACCAAGTCTTCTTACCTCTCTGATAGCTTTAGCAGTTGGCGTGTTCCCCCTCCACTCCTTCTCTGCATAAACCTCAATGGCAAACGGCTCACCTATCGATGATTGAGGTTTATATACCAGTTCATCACTACCAACCAGACGGCAACGGAAAATCTCATCGTCACTTTCATAATCACCATCATAACTACCATTCTCGTGACTACTATGGTGGTCACATGACGACACACCCTTAGAGTCAGCACTGTTATTACTACTGTTGTCTTCGTCTGTGCTTGTGTACCCTGTATCATTATAGCTAACGGCATCACCAGATGATAAGTTGAGTTTGGTATCACTATCATACATGCGCTGATGGTAATTTCGATGAGGATCGTACTTGCAGTTTCTTCCACACGACTCACAGCTTTCATCGTCATCGCAAAGTGACCCAAGACTGTACCAAGTTTTGGGAGGAATAAACGATGTTCTATCCCTTATAGATGGTCCAGTTTCTAAGATTTCGAGTTCTTCAGGGAGTTTTCTTTCAAGACTTCGAACTAGAGAACTCTTTTTTAACTTTTTCGGTTGTTTACCTTGTTTTTTAAGTTTGTGATGAGTTTGCGAACTGCAGCAGCATTGCTTAGTGTCTTTGATGGTACTGTCTGAACTACACAAAGATGACGTTTTGCGGCAATCGTTTTGCTCTGCACTCATTATTGATTTAATATCACCAGAATGATCAGTTTGGACGCAAACATCCAAAGAAACCTTTCTTGATGAATCTCCTTGCTTCCCAGAAAACTTGTTTGGAATACTTTTACTGCTTTCAGCCTTTGAACCCTTAATTGGCTTAGAGTCTTCACTTTCGCTCCCATCAGGGTCTATATGTGGGTGTATATCACTATCGTCGCTCCATGTTGGACTACACAGTGTCCGTAATTCGTCGACAGACGGCAAGGGACATTTATGTGACCATAGATGCAATGTAAAGTTGTCCCTCCTGGGTCGAAAGGGAAATATTTTATCCCTACTATCAAGTCTCTTAACTGTACTATCTATTATTTCATTATTATTTATATGTTGATCTTCTAGATACGTTTCTGTATTAACAGCTTTATCCATTGTTACTTTCGGTAGTTCTACTTTCTCGGGAGTGTTCTCTATAATATCTTCAGTGCTTGTGTCTGATATTAGTAAGCTAGGCAACGTAGAATCATCGGTTGTACTATGCTCTAATACAAACGGGTTGGTAAAGTCTTTAGCCAGTCGATTTGATGATGAATAACGACCAAATGATTTAGGATCGGTTTTATTTATGGACGATATTACTTGACTTAGAAATCTTGGGTTATAGTTAGTTCTTTGTTCTTTTGTTATTGGTGAATAACGGGAAAATGTGTTTGTTTTCACCGGGCTTGGAGTTGTTCTTCTTTGCTCTTCAGTTATTGGTTGATAACGTGGAAATTTGTTTGTTTTCAGTGGACTTGGAGTTGTTCTTTGTTCTTCAGTTATTGGTAGATAACGTGGAAATTTGTTTGTATCCCCAGGGCTTGGAGTTGTTCTTTGTTCTTCAGTTATTGGTACATAACGTGGAAATTTGTTTGTTTTTACTGGGCTTGGAGTTGTTCTTATAGAACTTTTGTTGGGTGAAGAAGATGGTGACCATTTATTCAATGGAGACCACTGGTTGAAGGGTGACTAGAACGAAGAAGAAAAAATATAGGTAAAAATTAGGTACTTCAAGGGTAGCAAGGGGGTTAACCATCACATATTACACAGAACGCTTTAGCACTGAACCATCTATATCATCTGACAAATTTTGATGCTTTTTTTAAATAAAATAGCCAATCACACATCACATGCAGGTCTGATCATATAACGCAGAGCTAATTTGGAGCAATCTCACAAAAGCCCTTTGCCAACCGTTAATGACCAGTCCAGGGTTATATGTATTGTAAGTTGATCAATGTCTTCCTCAAATAGACCATTTCACGGTACTCGTCGTTCAACCTCAACCTCGACAACGTGTAATATATTCTTTAGAAACTGACTACAACCAAGAGACCATAATACTAAGAGAGCGAAACTCAGTATTGATGTCTGTGCGATGTTCGTGGCGCCTAAGGCTATTTTTAGTAATTTCGCCATCGCGCGCGCAAGGCTCTTAAGAATTCAAACTGTCCCGTCCGCGCGCACGTCAAAAATCAAATTCTATTGGTTGAGGGACTTGCGCGCGCTATGGCGAAGTTACTAAAAATAGCCTTAGGCGCCACGAACATCGCACAGACATCAATACTGAGTTTCGCTCTCTTAGTATTATGGTCTCTTGCTACAACCCATGGTAATGTAAAGAATGCACACATCAACAAACAATCGAAACACTTTAAAATTCCACGGGCTGTAGTCAAGTTCTAAAGAATATATTATACGGTGTCGAGGCTGAGGTTGAGCCACGAGAACCGTGAAATGGTCTAAGTGTGCATTTATATTACATTTTCTAGACTTTTGGTAAAAGCACCTGGCAAGGTAAGAAATGAATGAACCAGTGTAAATAGGCCATTTGCACGATGGCGTCATTTGACTACAACTACCAGAATGCTCTACGAATTTTCTCTTATTCAGATTTTTATTCCCTTTTGAGAATAGTAAAACAATTGGCACTAATTATTTTACAAAAGAAAGTGGGCAAAGCATTCTGGTAGTTGTAGTATATGACGCCATCATGCAAATGGCCTATTGTAAGTGAAATGTAAATTAACAAAGCAAATACTTAAGATTTCCATTGGTTTTTGCTCAAAGTTTTGCATGAATATCTTATGGGAATCAACGCTACATTGAACAACACATACTCCAAATTTGCCTATTGTACCATTACTGAAATTAGAATTTACAGCATGTCAAAAAAATTCTTCTTCCAGCCTCCTCAACTTCAAGTGTTTAAGGTGTTTCAAAGTAGTTGTTGACGCGCTACACCTCTCATTCTAAATTCGCGATTTAATGGACTTCTTCTCGTCAGATCAAAATATCCTTTGAACCAATTATCAAGCAAAGATTGAATTTTTGAATGATAGTAATTTTAAGTCAATCCGTGTTTTTACAGCAAAGATAATCAATGATCGTTTAAATCAGTCTTTCTAAAATATTTCCCGTTTACGATGAGCTTTTGAAAAACAAAAACATAGGCCTAAAACTTCACATTCATGCACACATACTTATAGTAAAATCAGAGAGTTTAAACAGAGCGATTTCGAGTACTAGACGCAAACATTTTTTATACGTATTTTGCGTCGCAAAAACTAAGGTATAGCTTGTCATGCATATAGTGCCTTTACACTAATTGTCTCGCCTTTGACTTCACCAATTTCGAGTTTTGTGTGATCCTTTCAGTATAGTTCCTAGTTCAAATAAAACCGCGGTATGCAAATGCATCGTAACACGGGTGCGAAGGAATGTAGCGCGACATAATTAGCAAGCATCACGCCATCGTCATGCATTTGTACACACGGGTTTGATTCTACTCCGGCGCGTTTGAAGCACTGTATTCAAGTGAAATTTAAAAATGTTGCTTTACATCAAATTTAATAAATTTCTTCTGCGTGTTTTATGATACTTTGAGTAAGTGGATCCGTGATTTTGGGCTCTAAACTGAGTGATGACTTGAAGAGATATCTCTTACGCCGCTTGAAAGTTAAAATTGTCGCAGCTAGTGAATCCCACATACTATCAGAAGAAAAATCATAACTCCGCCAAATGAACACTTAAACCAGTGCAATTTACCAGAGAGAAAGAACAACAATATAGCAACGTGTTTTCAGTATTTTGGCGCATATGTTTGCATGACAAGCTATACCTTAGTTTTTGCGACGCAAAATACGCATAAAAAATGTTTGCGTCTAGTACTCAAAATCGCTCTGTTTAAACTCTCTGATTTTACTATAAGTATGTGTGCATGAATGTGAAGTTTTAGGCCTATGTTTTTGTTTTTCAAAAGCTCATCGTAAACGGGAAATATTTTAGAAAGACTGATTTAAACGATCATTGATTATCTTTGCTGTAAAAACACGGATTGACTAAAATTACTATCATTCAAAAATTCAATCTTTGCTTGATAACTGGTCTAAAGGATATTTTGATCCGACGAGAAGAAGTTCATGAAATCGCGAATTTAAAATGAGTGGTGTAGCGCGTCAACAACTACTTTCAAACACCTTAATTCATCACTTTTCAATTTCGGTTTTTCTAAAACTAAAGGAAACGGAAAAAGGGTCACGCACTTGCAGCAATTTCTGCTTTCATTTCCTTTTCAGTTTTCAATATACGGTCAGCTATGAAAGCTGTCATTTCACAATCGTGTTTTGTGATCCGCGGAGTTAAAGATGGAATTTTAGTGTTGATGTAATTTTTTTCTCTCTCTCAATATACAGTTAAAAATCATTTGGACAGAAAGCCTATAAATCTTCATAATTAGTGCCATCTGCTTGTAGAACTAATAAATGCAAAGTACAAATACATATTTATCAATATTTACCATGAAAATAAACAATAATTAATTTGAAATCGCATCAATCATTCACTGAAACTCGTTATCCGATATAATCTTTCCAAAAACAATATTATAAAGTGAAAAAAAAAACATTAAGTGATATTGATCTTAATGACTTTTCTTTAATAGGTTTAAATCTTTTTAGATATTTTTCGTTACCTAAATTTTAATTTATTAAGCCTTTGACAACTTAGGTGTGATAAACCTGTATCCAATATAACAAAAATAAAAAAGTGTGGTTTCCAAAAGGCTACATTAGACCAAATCGGCAAATTTGTTGCTATGTATGTTTCTACGTATTCCGGAAACCTCTTGGAATAAGATTCTTTTATCACGTGGAAATTTTTGGAACAAAAGTTCTTTTTCCAAGAGGTTTTGAATTGAGTAGAAACGTACATAGCAACACATAAGCCAATTTGGTCTATTGCTTCAAATATTACTGTTCGATGTTTTGAATTAAAAAAAAGTATATCTGCCACTTACAAAAAAGCTATTTTATTTGTTAATATAGGAACAATTTCAAATCAGTTTCTGATGGAAATCTCATGAATTATTTATTATTGTGATAAGCACATGTCATTGATCATGAGCTGTGAAATGTTTACAAGCGTCTTTGTGTAGAAAGACATAGGTAATTAGCCAAAACCAAGTAGACCTTTTTGCCGCAACACTATTTTCCAACTTCGTGCATCTTGAAACAAAGACCTGCATCGTAGAATGTGTGGAATGTGAACGTCTTTTGTTTGAAATAAAACTTCCCTTTGTCTTCCAATCTGAAGAAGACATAAATATGGTTCCGAGCCTTATTTTTATGCGTTCTTGATTGGAGGACAAAGGGAAGTTTCATTTCAAACAAAAGAAGTTCACATTCCGCACATTCTACGATGCAATTCTTTGTTTCAAAATGTACGAAGTTGCAAAATAGTGTTACGGCAAAAAGGTCTAGTAAACAACATTTGTAGCTGTTAAAATGGGCTTATTTCAAGTTATGATGAATTATGATGAATATATAACAATATAAGAAGAACGTCAATTACTTCATTTTTTTAACGGCAGTGATCTTAAGGGGGTGAGGGGGCATAAAAAATAATCAAACAAATCTTATGACAGAGAATATTCCTGAGCAATTTGAATTTGAATATTTTGCTGATGTCAAAAATTGAAGAGAGAAAATTAATTTTTACAAATATAATAAATTGTTTTCATAATGTTGGGAATCATTTTTAATCTCTCTACAGATATGATGAACCTACAGTTTTTTGGTGTCATCAGAGTCAAAAGAACACATGGTTATCTTAAGTGCTCTAGGGCAAATAAGAAAAAAACTGCATTAAAAATAGGGAAAAAATTACAGCTATTCTCTGACATTTTACTTCATTTTTGTCCCCAATAAGTGAGATGATTTTTGAACAAAACTTGATCAAATAATCGAAACAAACACTTTTTGCAAATTAAGATTTTTGATCAACATTGCCTTAAGGTGACTGGCTACCATAGAAATTTTAGCCTTCTGCGCACATTCGCGCGCAGGACGTCATAGCGCGCGGAGATTCTAGCGAATGGCCACTAACGCTAGGAAACTAAAGTTTGTTGACAAAATTTTGTTTCAAAATAGTTCTCATTGATTTTAACAAGCAAAATCATTAGAAAAATATATAAGCAAAAATGTTTTCTTTTTAGGAAAAAACAGTGAGCGCGCGCTTGTTTTCGTCAACAAAATTTGAATAGAGCTCGCGCTGTGACGTCATTTTCAAGATGGCGGCACTTCCGGAAGGCATTTTTTGGCATTTTTAGCAACTTCATGGGCATGAAACAAGCTAATTTTGCACGGGACCATATAATTTTTATGTGCTTATTGGAAAAAGCTCCTAAAAATCTATGTTATATCAAATTTTGAAAAAAAGTTCATTATTCTAGCCTATGGAAAAATGGATTTTTGTAGGGAAATTTGTTCGAACTTACGATAATTTTTGTTGAGACCTGACGAACAAAATATGTAAAAGGGAGGTATTTTTTCGCTGTCACATCAAAATTATCCATACCATTACAAAGAATACGACATAATCTAATATTTATGCAATTGAAGTAGCTGTAGAACTGTTATTTCGTGAATTGTATATTTCTTTTCTATTCACTTCCGGTTGAGCGATTTTCGCCTCGAAAATTCGAAGATAGGCATCCATTCAATGCTGATTATCTCAAAAACGAGCGCGGGACACCCCTTTTTTCTTTTCGTTTTTGGGATCAGCATTAAATTTCGCTCCAGAAAATTGTGGTTTAAACGATTTTTCATTATTTTTTCCAATAGTAGCCAGTCACCTTAAAGTGATTTACTTAGCAATCTATAAAATGTTTGATGGCATTGTCATGGAAATGTTGGATCGAAGGAAAAATTTCCAATATGCGCATATTTTAAAATAATTACTTGTCAAGCAGTGAACATTGCAATTATTGCATAAAATACCATAGCATTGAAGAAAATATTCGCCAAAAATGAATACTAATTCACCTAACAACGGGTCAATATTGGAATAGTGAGCGCACAGCAAGACAATATATTGTTTTCTCTAGTTGATTCTTATATGAGATCAGCGTGCCAAAATGCGTTGGATGACTTTGCGCGCGCTCCAATGAATATTTCTGCCTCAGTACCCTTGAGTTGTGTAAAATAGGATATTTACGTCAGGGAAATCACGGTCCAAGAGGCCTAAACATTCTTAAAATATCTCAAATGTAATGTAGATTTGCTCGAGCATTTGCAATCAGCAAGTCTTACTCTTTGAAAGGGTCTTTCAACCTAGTGACATGTGTCCCTCTGATGGATTATTGATAGGGTTAGTAAATTGCCCTGATGCGATAGAATTGGAGCTGGTCATCATTGAATTCTTGGGAAATGAGTTCGAGCAATTAAACCCTTCTAAAATGTAAATTGTTTATTGGTTTGTTTACAGAAAGAAAAGGCTGTGTCGTGAGCTATTAAAGTGTTTCTGATGATACTGATACTCTGTAGGGCGACTCAAAGACAAGTAGGGTTCTATTGTACAACAGAAATATTGTTTTGAAATCCAATTGGAGTCTAGAAGTTGAAAGCGTGGTTTATTGTTCAACAAAAGCAATATAAGCTTAATGCCAGCAAATCGAAAATCGATTTAAACAAAAACTCAACTCTCTAAAACTACTCTTAGTAAATGGACGAAACAGGTGGCGAATTGATTGTAATAAAGTAAAAACACTGGAATTATTTGACAGCGATTAATGAAGCGTGTGCTAGCTGGCTTATTTGCAAAATATTTTTCCTAAAAGCTCAGTGTTTTTAGCTTTCGTGGTTAGCGTGGTATTGTAAGATGGTAAAATTAGCCGCAGTTGTATACAAAGCTTGCATATTCAGGAATTATAGGGACACGTCAAAAACCGCTCGGAAGATCGGTAGGCTGCTCTGTTAATCCAGTGGTTGAGTTGTATTCAAATAACACGCAGAGAGCGAAGTCAAAGTCTTGTAATGTAATTGACTGGCTCAGAGTGACAACTCGTTGGGAAGTGTTTTACGTTTATTACTAGTGCATTAAAGTCATTGAAATATTATCCGTCCTGTTGTGAGTTTACGATTAACTCAAAGACTTTCATATCTAATCAAAACAGGCTAAAAATATCTCGACTTCTACAAGCACCGACGTAATTCTCCGCTTCGTTTCTCTTTCGATTTCATAAAATCCCTTCTAGCTTCTTCCGTTATTCCGTAATAGAGCATGAATATAAGCTTAATGAAAGCAACTCTTCAACTGACTTACGTAAAGCGTTGGCGAGCCATCTTTTGGCGTGGGTGAAATTCTGTTTGATGCAATGAATGGCCGTTGAAGTGGTCTTGGCTTTCGCTTTGAAGTCCTTCGCCAACCACTCAGTTTAGACGCGAGCAGCCAAAGCAACAAAATACACAGCCCAACAGCTCCAGTGGACAAGACGATCAGTTTAAACACATCGCTGTCTGTGGAAATATAAAACCAATCGATATAAATCCCTGTGAATGAGAACTTTTTTCAAAATGAACGGCTTTGTGAGAGAGCGGGACTTCGTTTTGCTAAAATCTCCTGTAGTGCCCTAAATTCAAAAAAACTGCTTCCTGTTTACAAGCACAAGACATACCTGATTTCAAATACTCTACAATTGTCATATTTTGCCCCGCATAGTCCTTCTTTATATAATCCAATTCTAGGGCTCGATTGCCGAAATACTCAAACGTCTTTCCGTGACACGGTGTTCGATTGAATGAAATCGATAACAGACAGGTTCATGTCAATTATATACAAAACCAATAACAATAGGCGCACGTGGGTCATAAAATTAATGTCACACAACGTTGTGTCACGCAACTATTTTACAGATCTGTTCGATTGCGCTACAACAAATAGTTAAAAAGGTCTTCCACATAATCTAATAAGAAAAACATCAATAAATGTTTGATTTCGATCATTAAAAAAGGAATATAATCAATATAACCGTCTCAGAACAAGCTCTAACTTCCGGCGTTACTTCACGCCCCCTACCGCTTCAACGCGCGCTTCCGTAAGGTATTTTCTCAACATTAAAATGTTAATGAGATTTGAAAGATAAGATAGAAAATGAATTGATAGGATCAATAGTGATCGATAAGAGTAGGAATTGTAAGCATCGTCATTTCTAAAGACCAAGCCACTCTAAATGAAGTGCCTTCAAAATCTTCAGATGAAAAACAGCCATAAGTCACGCATCGCGTCTCGAAGCGTTCGACGCTCGCCTCTCAGCACCCCAATTCAATGTTTAGAAATGCTAAAATAAGCTTAAGGCTTGCGAACCGGTTTACGATACTATGCAACAGGTGCGAAAATATGGGTGGTGTCAGTTTATTGGGTCATTGACTGATTGTGTACACAATTACTATAACATTGAATGAACTAGATTAATTTGAGACTAAGCTTTGTATAATCTTAACTGAATAAAAAAGTCCAAGAAAATGTTACTCATGGGACAGATTACCTATTGTTTTCTACACATTTCTCATTAACGAATAATTGAAATTTTGAAGTTAACTCATGATTTGTATGTAGTCATGTTTGAGTAAGATTGCTAATGATTTTTCTCGGGAGAGCATGTGTGTTGGGGAATCGTTTGAACTTGAAGCTACAAGCTAAACAGCTCATACTTGAATATTAATGAATTTTGTCTATTGATTCTGCCTAATGCCAAAAACTATTCTGTATATTATTGTCTTTCCGCACAGGCTTCGACGCTTCACGAAACGTCAGCAAATTCAATTTTTATATGACGCCATCGTAAAAATCGATCTTAGTTCTTCTGTCACCTGGTTATATTTTCTACTTAAAAGAGTAATTATTGTATTAAGACAAACCATATCAATGTTTCACTGAAATAGCCGTCCATTCACTTGCATTGTTGCACGATGTCTACTAGATGACCGTGAACTGACTTTAAGCCATTGCAGGTGTTTGACAGATAATTAAAAGAAAATTAAACGATGGGAAAAAGATAGAAAGAAAGTGCTTTAATTTTTCGAAAATCAAGTGAATTAATTTGATTCGTTTGGCCTAAAACGCTGGGTTTATTTTGTGCGAAGAGCTAATTTAAATTTGGTGAAAAACACACATGGAAATTGAAAAAATCTCACAAGTACTTTCTACTGATCACACGCATCATAATCGCAATAGAATTAAAATGCTTTATGATGCACAATAAAATAACCAATGAGTTCACAGTCATATCCGAAAAAAGTTAAAAATGGGTCCATAACATTAAGCGATGCCAGTTACACGCTAAAAGTTTTCTCGTTATGGAATTAACGAAGCGTCTCAAAGTCTTAAATGTTTAAAATCTTTGATTCGAAAACAAAGCGTCGTTGTAGAGCGTCAGCATATAAATTATATGCACGCGCTGTCTAATATTCCTATTAATAATGGCGTCGGCCCCAGACAGCGTTGTTTTAATAACTTGGATTCTAGAATACTTGATCCTATAACTCTTTTTGTCGTCAAATATACGATTCTTTGAGTTTTTCCCTCAGACCGTGACTGACTAACAACTGCTTGCTTTTCTGCCAAGTTCTCTGGTAAACAAACACGAGAGTATTACATATTTATGCAGCTGGAGATCTGTTGCCCCTAGGCCACGTGGGGTTTTCGTTCTAGAACCTTTGATCAAGTGTTCCATTTATCTCAATCGAAAGTACTGCTAGGGTATACTTCATATCACAATGTAGGTCTGGAGTTAAGCTACGTTGATTTAAGTTATCGTTCTGAAGGATTCAGACTTGCGTGCAAGTATTTCACATATTGATATGCTCCGATAGTCTTCACAGCATGAACGAGATGTCAGACTGACCATCATAACATCACTTAAACTAGTGTACAATTATACACCTAAAGGCTAAAACCAAATAACTGGTAATATATATATCAATGTATTTTGAAAGTCAGACATTGATCGTGATTTCAATGCGTCCAATATAACTGAGAGTACCACAAGGGTCTATTTTGGGCCCATGCACTAGAATTTTGTACAGTCAGCCAAAAACATTCGACTGCAACTACACTATATAGCTACGCGTTCCTTTTAAGATTCGATTTGTACATGTTTTCTGAAGAGTCTGTCAGACTTTTAGAAATGGACAGAATACTAAATAAGAATTTACTTTCTGGCAGACATCTGCTAAAATTGCAATTTAATTTCCTCTAACTTTTAGAAATGGTCAAGAAATTCAAGAAATTCAGTTGCGCCTTTTGCATTAAAAGTCAGACAGAATTATTTGTAGACAAAACAGGGCATGAATTTGCATGACAAGCCTATACAGGTCGAAACGACTAAACCAATTAATGACAACTCTTAACTTGCAGAGGCCTATTACTGACTTCTGTGCGCTATGCGCTAACCTGAGGCTAATTCCCATAAGTCATATTTGCAGCCCATGGTTACCACTCACGGGAAACAACGTAATTAAGGTGTCCGTTTAGAGGGGGAGTTCGATTAAAGATTTTTAAAATCTCAGCGCAGTTTACTATACATTCTAAAGAAATTTCATCACTGGGTGGCCTGTGGCAACAAGGAAAGAAAGAGAACCGAGAATGGAAGAACTTACGTAGCACGCAGTTGGTGTAATATATATTCATAAAAATATAATGAATAACACATAAAACAATAGATAGAACGACAATAGAATACAATAGATTCTATGAATATATTACATGAACTGGGTGCTATGTAGGTTTTCCCAACCGAGGACAATATGGGCCACACAGGAAGCCCATTTCGCGAGTTCACACCGTCTGGAGGACTGTTATTTCGGAATTGCGGGAGCGGAATCATGCGGCTTTTTTAGAGGACACATGCACTTTTAAAAATTCATCTGGAGATATTATTCAGTGAAATACCGGCACATAAGAGATGATTAAAAATGAAAAGGCGTCCTCGTAAATTAAAGCATTCTGATAGTTGTAGTCAAATGACGCCATCTTGCAAGTGGCCTATTAGGCGAAAACTAAGCAAATATGCAAAAGCATACGGCATTTCCAACAGGACTGAGTACATTATAACTAACAGTTAGGGCTCCTGCTTTCCACCGGTGTGAGCTAAGAAGAAGGCTCAATTTTCAAAAGGCAACAGTAGCTAAATCCGTTAGACGGTGCGGGATGATATTTACCTTGGGTCCCTGCCCCCTTTTCTCCCATGCCAAGTCGTGTGCCCTTCAAGGGGACCAAAAGGAAAAAGGACAGTTTTTAGTTTTAGAGCCAAATCCTTTGCAATTGGTCATTCAGAACACAAAATGCACTTCAATCAAGAAACATTGAAATCATCTTTAGTCAATCATGCATATTAACTGAGAATCAACCAAAATCAAAAGTTGATATAAGCAACGTTCTAAAAGTTTAAATTAAGATCGATCGAGTATACACATTATTTGCCACAATTCCTGAGCAAACAACAACAACAGCATCATCAACAACAACAAAACAGATATTTACAATTTGATTGCGTTTTATGCTAGAATCTATTTATCTTATTTTGCGAATAAATTAACTGTCCAATTTCTTTTAGTTTAATTCATATGATTAGTCTCTTTAATATGGCGGACAATGTTCTGTTGCAAACATAAAGCTTCTTCAGTTCGGTTGTAGACAACTACCAGTGGACATCAGTCACAGCTTGGTTCGCCATCAGCTACCTTTTCTGTGGCCATTTTGAATTCGTCACAAGCAGGAGGGAGGAGGTGACTCCAATGGTTTTTATTAGGCGCGCGCTGGTACAGTGATGTCTGCGATGTGACGTCACGGATGGCGTACATAGCAACCAAAATTGTGTTCTCAAAATGCTCCGAAAAACAGATTCCAAAATGTAGTTGAAAATGTACTTTTTAGAAATTCCTTAAGACATTTACCTTCACTTTTGCAATATTGCTATTGGTTTACCTTCAATCTGTATCAGTCTTGTCTTTGACACCAATCTGACAAGAAAAACGGCTCAAAACAAAGGAAAGTTGAAGTGCTTGTCTTGTTCAGTAACCGCCATTTTTCGTTCTTCGAGGAGAAGGACGCGCGAGGAAAAAAAATTTTTTCTCGGGGTTTTAGAGCATTTGGAATCCCGAAAAAAGTTCCACGTACTCGTAAGTAATAGGCCTTTTGCCTGAACTGTGCTATTAACTTCCATTTTCTATAGTTTTCCTTAACAATCCCTTTGTATCTCCTAACATATCGTATCAGATTTGTATTTTGGTTTTCCTGAACAACTCAGCTAAGTAAATACAAAACATATAGACCTAGAAGCACCAATATGAATTGCTTTGAACTTCTTTTCACTCTCTATCAGTGGATGATGTCAATTAAAAACATTTTCGATAAATCTCAATCAAAGACATTGGGCTTCCTGTGGTAAATAGCTTACAAAAATATTCCATTTTGTAAAAGCATTTTAACCCTTTCGCTCCTACAGCGCCCAAAACCGGCCGTAAAAATTCTACTCGTCTAAAAAATTACTTCTTCCTAAAAAAGGACAACTCAAACTCAACTTTGGTACGAAAGTAAACTTTAGTAAATGAGTCAAGTTTTGAAAATCAAACATTGTGAAACAACTGGCGATTTCTGCAGAAATTCGTCATTTCAAGGAAAGGAAAGGAAAAAATCACCATTTTGGGCTCAATTTTCATCCTTGAAAATCACACATTTTGGACCTCAATTTTTCTCAACAAATTATCCTTTCCTGCACACGAAACAGCATTAACAACCAAATTCAGTCCTAGTCTTGTGTTCTCATGGACTTTTTGGCCTTCTTTTCCTTTCACGGACACAGCTGCGGCTGATTCATTGTGGCCATTTTGCAAGCACGTGTTTTGGGACTTTTACGACCTAAATGCATTCTGGGTAATTCAGCTCCTACGCGACAGCCACAGCCCTTCCCTCCATCTTTTACAGTTTTTAGTCAAGTCTCGAGCCCCCTCGGAATTCTGCCCAAATTTCGCGCTTGCTGTGTTCCTCAATCGTCACAACTCCCAAAAAATGCCATGGCAGGTCCGAGAAATTCCCCTTGGACGAGCTTCAAAGCACACTTCGTCTTGGCGCCACTCAAAATTCACCCAGTCAAAGCTACGAGTCAAAATGCCTACGAAGTGTTACACCTTGACGAATTCTTACGGCAAGTAAGCTCTCTGCTACTTCCAGGCTTAATGATGCCCAGCCAGTAGGAACCAAAGGCGAAAAAAGGCTCGAAAATTTACAGAAATCCAAGTTTTCTGGACTTTCAAACGCCATCATCACTCGACCAAAAACGCTACCGCTTCAAACTGGTTTCAACCGGTTAACTTGAGCCCTCAATAGTACAAAACAGCAGAAGTTTCTATGGTTACTCCAGTAAGCAGGCGAAAAAATACACAAATCGCTTATGACCTCAAAATCGCGTAAAAACCTCAAAAATCCCCAGTAGCGAAAGGGTTAATAAGATGAAATAAAGGTTGTGGATAAAATTTTTAATAATTTGTTTGAAGGTTTGTGTATATTAATACTTTTAATAATCTCCTGTCAGTCTTGCTATATTTTTCAGATCCAGTCATTGTATTGCCTCTGCAGTTGTTCACAATTCTAATGAATAGAAAGCAAATTGAAGCCCACCTAATGCTCCAAAACAGCTTTGATCCATACAAGTAAACCATATATTATTGTCCTTCTAACAGACTAGATATTGCAGAACATAACATTTTGATTGTTTAGTCTTCATAATTATAGTTTTGTATGTTTTTATGTGGAATACAGTAGGCAATACTGAATGTTCCTTATACTTATGCAAGTATTGTCTTGGTTTATTTTGAGTGCAAAACAACAGTTCTCTAGTTCTTAAATGTTATTAGATGCAAATTGAAGATAGATATAGAAAATCAATTATTTGGCATACAAAATAGAAAGAACACAAGGAATACAGCATTTCCAATTTAGATTGAAGATCAGATTTCTGTATAACAACTCTACTTTACAGGCAAGTAACACATTTTTGCTGTCAATTTCTTTATTGAAAATATTCTAGACCTAAACTTGAGCTGTAATTACACAGAGAGAATGAAGTGTATTTTAAATAAAAAGGGAAGTTAATTTTAAAACAGCCTAATTACTGTAATTAACTATCCGATTACACGTGTTAGAACCAGTTTTTCGAAGTTTTTGTACTAAACGTTATATATTGGGCAGTTTTACCACAGAAATATCTATTTTTCGACATTCATAAATTCTAAATGAAAAATACATCGTCTAATAGGTACAAAAGACGTTTTGTCATCATATTTTCTTTTATTATGCATGTCCTTTACCTTGAAATGTTTTTCTTCAGTTGTTGTCTTTCAAAGCATAAAAGTCCTTTTCGTACAAATTTTGCAGACAACTCTTGTTTTCCAACTTTGGAGGGATTGTTAAGCAGTTCTACCAAAGGCATCTTTACGAAACGTGACATACATAATCTTCAATGACTCAGTTATACGAGGAACTTTTTTGAAGCTACAAATCCATCAACAGAGTCTACCAGCCTTGAAAATGTTCGTTGAGTTTTTCGTCTTTCAAGCAGTTTTTGACACGGCACAGGTTTCGAAAAATAATCCAAACGTACGATATCTTTGCTCAAAAACTTTGAGGTTCATAAAGATGAATGTCCGTGAAAATCTTCAAATTTTTATGTGGTTTTCAGGAATATACTTGGAAGTTTTTGGTGTAAGAACTGCAAGCAAACCTGCGAATTGAAATCTCCCTCTTTTGCCGCCATGTTGAAGCTATGCCACGCCACCGTGACGTCACATCGCAGACATCACTGTACCACGGTTTTCCTTGGAGACGCTCCCTCCCTCCTGGTCACAAGTGATGTTCTGATCTGAGTTACGGTCCATGTTTTCAAACATCTCACGAGTACCTTCTTGGGTCCAGTTCAGTGCATCAGCAAACTCCTCATTGGTTATCTTGCCATCATGGTTGCTGTCGTAAGTTGAGAATTTTGAAGACAGCCTTGACACATTCTCTTGTTCTTCTGAAAGAGATCTTTTCTTATCGCTTCTGCAAGGGTTCGTACATATGTCGTGACAATATTTCTCGACGGAGCAATAGCGCCGGCAAGGGCGACAAACTACCATCGGGAAGCACTCACGCTTGCACTGGGGTGTGCACTGTATAGTGGGAATAGGCTTAGTAGGACTACCACATACCAATCCTGCTGCAACAACTACCATCAAAATAACAGACTTGAGGATCATTTCGTAATATTGAACCGTCGACAAAGTTTCCCGATTACAACACCATACGGAGCTATAGAAACAACCAGAGTGGCTTACCAATGGCAAGATCTCTAGAGTTATAGGTTTCTTACAAGGAAGTAGACTACCATAAATGGGGTGTCAACGAATAAGGAAGTCCCTAAACTGTCATCTGTCATTGGCGAGCTAAGCATGTTGTGGCAAGACCTCTAGCTCAATAATTTTTGACAAGGAAGTATATAAACAATTAAATTGGGCTTCAACAATTAAGGAATTGGAAGTTCCTTAACTGCGATCTACTATTGCGCGCGAGCGAAACGTATGACCTCTTTTAATGCAACGGTGAGATGGCGAAAACAGTTTATCAGGTTATTTTTAGAACAGATTCCCCGTGAACAATATATTTCGGGTCCCCTTCGGTAAAATCACATTTCAAGTTTCAAGTTTAATTTACAAGTTTATTTCTTTTTTGCCATATTCACAGAAATATGTATAATTTAAAACAAAAGATTATAAAGAATGAGCTTTTCTCACCCCTTGCATGCGTGACATTTTAATTTTTTATCCAAAAGCAACAGATATATAATATTTGAAAAGAGCACACCAAAGGTATAGCAAACATTGAAATTTTGAGGTATAGTTTCGATGAATAGCGCCAAAGTTGTGGACGTTAAAGTTTGTGCTTTTTTTATAGAAACATTCGATGGAGGGCAACAGTTTGGATTTGATTAATGAAAATGAAGCAATTCTTGTTACCCCAAATTTCTTTTCGGTCGTGCGTGCAATCACCAATCGCCGATTACCATTCGCCATTCGCCGTCAACCTTTTTACTCGGGCCCAGGCCGTAGGCCGGCACGAGTCCAAGAAAATGGTGCAGCTTTAATGTAGAATTGTTCAATTATTTCATGTAAAAAAAGTGTAAAGTAAAATGTTGAATTCAATTGTATTTCTCGTGTGTGTTATTAATTTATTAGTTTTATAAGTAAAAGTCGTATCCAGGTTACGGTATGGTATAGGGGGTATTTTTGGTGTTTTTCATTTTTGTACTTAAGTGTTTTCTTTCACTTTTTGGGACCTAGAGCAAACAGTGTTGCTGAAAATAATGCTGAATTACGATTTTATTATGATATGGCGATCGCGCAGGAGGCTAATATACCTCTGTTACAATAAACGGTAGAAATAGCGCACAAATACACTGGCCTCCAACAATTTGCTTTATTTGAGGGTCCAGATGACAGATATGTTCCAATGTACAATGCATCAGCAATTCAATCCAATATATTTGAATTGGTTGGTAAAATGATCAGTTATCTGATTGTGCATTATGATTGCCCTTTACCCTGTATTAGCCCAGCCTTCCTTCGGCATACTATACAAACGACTTGGCACTTAAACGTTTCGCCATGCACTGCACGACATGACTGAGTATTGTTGGCCACCCCATTTCGATCGCGCCCCAGAGGTGTCTCCTGGCCAGAGATTGCGCCAATCGTATTCACTTTCCACTGGAGGATTTAGACTACTTCTCGCTCTATAGGGACCGAGGGCTCCGAAGACTTGACCACGAGGGCGCTGAATGGAGTGTCGATTTCTCAACAATGCTGCAGTAGAAAGTGAATACGATTAGCGCAAACTCTGGCCAGGAGACACCTCTGGGGCACGATGGAAAAGTTGTGGCCAACGCGGAGACGGAACCTTGCGAAAATTTGCGCGACAATGGCCGCCCATTGGTACGGCGTTCGTGGTCAAGTCTTCGGAGCCCTCGGTCCCTATAGAGCCATACCTTTCGATCGTGCCCCAGAGGTTTCTCATGGCCAGAGATTGCGCCAATCGTAATCACTTTCTACTGCAGCATTGTTGAGAAATCGACACTCCATTCAGCGCCTTCGTTGTCAAGTCTTCGGAGCCCTCGGTCCCTATAGAGCCATACCTTTCGATCGTGCCCCAGAGGTTTCTCCTGGCCAGAGATTGCGCCAATCGTAATTACTTTCTACTGCAGCATTGTTGAGAAATCGACACTCGATTCAGCGCCTTCGTTGTCAAGTCTTCGGAGCTCTCGGTCCCTATAGAGACAATAAGCGGCAATATAGCGACAATAAGCCATTGTCGCGCAAATTTTCGCAAGGTTCCGTCTCCGCGTCGGCCACGCCTTTTCGATGTTGAAACAAATGTTGAAGTCGTTTGCACGGAACTGCAACAATAAAGATAGCGGAAATCAGTTTTTCTTAGGGGGTGTTTACATGGCACTAGGATCATCCTAGCAGGCGAATCATCCTACCTGCCATACATTTACTGCATTCTGTTAACATGGAAATTTGCATGTGTCTTCACTTCGGGTACTAGGATCATCCTACTACTAGGATCATTCTGTCTCGCCGGTACGAATATCCTAGCACTAGGAGTATGTTTCGGTCATGTAAACGAAAAAAGTAGAGATACTTCGCCAACTAGTATTAGGAAACGCCAATGTTGCATTGGGGCCACTGTGGTAGTTCGGGTGGTCTAGGACGAGCAATCACTAGCTCATTTCTTTGAACTCTGCTACTCTGCTTCGGGCTGCTTCGGGCATGTAAACTAAACGTAAAAGTTGGTTCGCCTGCTAGGATGATCCTAGCGCCATGTAAACACCCCCTTAAATATCGCTCGAATTCGAGCAGCTCTAGGCAAGTGACTCTGGTAATAAACTACACATCAAAGCAAAGAAAAGATGACTTCAAATTAAACTTTTTTACCAAGCCGATTTCGAATTAATCACAAAATTCGCTCTGAAAAAGCCGGCCAGTTTTACGTGATTTATTCGAAAACGACTTGATAAAAATGTTTGAATTGTGTCCTATTTTCTTTGCTTTGGTGTATAGTTTATTGCTAATACTGTCTCTTCTCTAGAGCTGCTCGAATCCGAGCGCGGCTCACTATACTGAGTTTTAATTAAGGAAATTCGTACCAACAAGGAAACAACTATTATAGCTAATACAGATTAACACTTTGACACCCGTTCAGAAAACCATATGTGACAGTTCATGAATCAGGAAACTGTTTTGCTCGAAAGGTCACGGTCAGCTTTAACGTCATTTTTCCAATAAATAAATAAAAACGCACGTTCTCAATTCGATTCACGGTGAATTGTTTTTAAGCTAGCTCATTTTAAAGAAATTCCACATCTTCACCTTTCATTTGGCAAAGAACGAAAAAATTCTGCACTACAGAATCTAAAATATTTCAAAATTTCGATTTTACGAAATAAAATTCTGTAGTGCCAATTTTTTTCATATTTCGTCAACTACTGTAGCTCTACATTAGAATAAAGTTAACAAATTATGAAAGGATTTTACTGTTTAGTTTTGGAGAATTTTGCCCAAAAAGATCTACCGCGCAGCATGCAAAATAAAAATTCTGCAAGTTCCAGTGTTGCGCATGCTCATAATTTTGAGCGTTAAGAAAAACTCATTTCCACGATCTTAGTTTGTTGTTTCCAAGGGAACGCTGATATCAAGCGGACCTTCACACCATTCGAAACTTTCGCGGATATTTTATTTTTAGAACAATTCAGTGATGGTAATATATAGTTTTGTTTATCGAAGTAACAATATTTGTCGAAGTAACAATATTTGTAATGTGATCATCCCGGGTGGATGTAGTCCTGTACTGCGCTTTGATGTTCTTCACATCTGATATTAAACGATCGATATCTTGTATTATATACATAGGTTGCCTCACAGTCATTGCATGTATATAGCACCAGCACCAAGTCGATCGTTTGGGCTATCGCCATCTTAATTTGACCTTAGTCAGAACCTGACGTAGTGTAGATATGGGTCGATGAGCCACACGAATGTTTGATATGGTCTCTGACGTGCCTTTGATGTAGGGCAGTGAAATAAAGGCTTTAGTATCCGTGTCAACAAGATTATCTTTAGGTCTACTCGGTCTTCACTGCCCTACATCAAAGGCACGTCAGAGACGATATCACGTACATTGCAGCCACACAACATTCGTGTGGCTCATTGACTCTTTGGGGAGACTGGTAGATCGTTCAAAACTTTTTAACGATCTACCAGTCTCCCCAAAGTTAAGGGTCAATGAGCCACACGAACCGGAGCAGATGTGAAGAACATCAAAGTGCAGTAAGAAAACAGGATAATCGCAATAACATCGCCATGCATCATAACAAGACTGGCCATTCGCTTAACTGGGAATCTGGTAAGTGTATTTCTTATTTTGCCAACAAAAAGCAGTGAGAATAGTACTTGAAAGTTGGTTTACTTAGTCCGAGCATGAACCACTCAATCGCTCAATCAAACTACCGGCACCATACAACAGGCTTGTGAACAAAAGCCAAGCCGACAATCATGCCGCAAAAACTACACCACTCCATTGTTATCTTGATCACCGTTGTTTACTGTGGCAGTATAAGTAAGACCCACACCTGACTTTTTCTTTAGTCACTTGACTCACTTGCCTCTGAAGATGACTTCCGCTCAGGTTGTCGAAACGTCAGTCACACCAAACAGTCCTTCTCAGGACTACATCCACCCGGATGATCAAACAAATATTGTTGCCTCGATAAATATGTATCCACCTGGGTTCAGACCTTTCTTTACAATACGTAATGGTTTTATCGAGCGCTGAAACGTCCATGTTATTTTTTGTAAAAAGTACCTTTGTAAATGAGGTAATTATTGTTAGTGGCAAGAATTGGCATAAATAAGCCACTGCAGGACAGAGAATGGAACTCCAGATACTCGTCCTGATTACAAGAGAGTAAGTTCAACCGTAAATAACAGCCAAAACTTTGCGAAATCATGAAAATTGTTATAAAGGTAAGTATGTTTAATTGTTGTTGTTGTCGTCGTCGTAAAATATGTCATCTCCATACTCGGCATTTCCAAGCAGTACTGACATTTTTCCTAAGACAATCAGAATATCTTATTGGTGTTCGAAACACTGAACTACACTTGCGGTTACAAAATATTTAGAATTTACAGTTAATGGCGCTAAATGCTTATATTCATGAGTGATTTTTGTCATGACAACAGAGCAATGAGCTGCAGGAAAGTAATTTACGGGCATGCAGAAACTAAGAAGAAAGAGTGTAAAAAGACAAAACATGACGAGTAACTGAATACGATCAAAAACATAATGAGGTCACCATGAGCATTTTTTAGAAAAAAATCATACTTTTAATATTTAATTATAGAAATATTCTGTTGCCTGAATTACTCGATCGACGAATGAGACCAGAGAGATTTTGTATGGATGCACCTGCACAACCTCGGATTCTGATTGGCCAATTAAGGATCAATGAACAATTAACTGGCTGGTTTTTCGGTACTGTTACCAGAGAACAAATCGAGTAACTAATCGATATTTCTAATAATGAGTTTACGTCCAAAGAGATAGAGTTGACAGCTAGGAAATGTTTTTAATTAATTTGTGCTATGAGAAATAAACTGAACTGACATTTAGAAATGTTTGTAATTAATCGCTGACTTTTTACTGACTTAAATGGAACTACCAATTCGTTAATTTCAGTCCTTGAAGTTACACGATAACATGAACAGGAACCTTGAGGTAGACTTTCTGTCTCTTGTTTGACATAAATTAAGTTATAATAGTTGTTTGTTCACACGATTGTTAAAGCAGTCCCACCGACTTCTGCATATGCACCTGAATACGCCCTAGTCAACTTTTATTATAGATTTCTTTCTTATTTCGATCTTCCTTTGAAATATCTTTGGACTAGCTTGTAGCCCTTGGTCCGGTTGTACGAAGGGTGAATAGCGCTATCCAGCGGATAAATCCTTATCCAGCGGATAAAATCTATACAAAATCTATACAGTGGATAACTCTTATCCGGTGGATAACTTTATCCAACCTTCGTACAACCGGGCCCTTTACTTTTGTCACCTATTTCTATAATCTGTTCTTTGACTAGCTTTTCTCTATGAGTGATCTTTGATTTAGACTCGGAGTACTTATTTGAGAAGATATATTCTCCTAGTTTCGACCACTGAATTAGTTTCAGTTTCAGTTTATTTAGTGCTGATTTAGCATGGCTAATCCTAGTACTGTCGGTCAAGCGATATAATACAAATGATGATTGTCTAATAGAATGGACGACATTCTGCAGTAACTTCATTTTTTAATGCCTATACAGACATCATCAGTGTTTCGGTAGTGTGGATGAACAAAGCATGACCGGTTCATATACGTCCTTTTGATAATCAATTTACAAGCGGAATGTTGACAATGCGGAAGTTAAATTTGTTTACCAATAGTTGACAATATTGTATGATTACATGACATTGTATAGCCGTGTTAAGAGAGCATAAATATTTATGCTCTCTTGATAGTGTTTGTACGAATCACTAGCATAAAATAGGTAGTTTAGTTTCTCAATAATCAAATCATTTGGAAAACAGATTAAATCAACTTTTTGTTTACTTAGGATGTCCTTTCTTAATAATGCTTTAAAGCTATGAATATCTTTGGATTCCCCAAGTGTTTTAGGTATATTCCAGTCCTTATTGAACGCACGGTAAAACTACGGTCGCCCTCTGTAACATTCTTATATATTGGGCACCTTAAATTTAAATTACTAGTGTTCCTGTTATGAATATCTGAGCTTGTTTCCAATATATCGTTCATATATTTAGAAGTGTTCCTCTTGATTCTCTTATAAACCAGTGAGCATCTGTTGATGTATGAGTCTTGGTAGCCAAATGGGATCTAATTTAGCATATTAAATAGGTTCACAGATCTTGATTTGGGAGGTGCATCCAGAATTACTCTTGCTGCTCTCTTTTGAAGTCTTAAAATGTTGTTCAGAATAGCCTTGTTTGTAGATGACCAGACACTTGATCCATATAAAAGAGTGGGTTTGATTACTGCAGTGTAGTACAATTCCCGCTGTGGGCGTTTTAAAAAGGGGCTGATGTGCTTGAGAAGCCCAATTTTCTTAGATAGCTTTTTTCATAAAGTTTCAGTTTGTGCATCATAGTTCAAATCCTGGTCAATTTCAACACCAAGGAGCTGAGGACCCAAGTCAACAATGCTTTCGTCATTTTATTGGCTTCCATGAATTTGATTCATTTATATTTTGGCAATATTTAAATTCCAAAATGAACAGTAACGACATTAATTACTGCGAGTTGCGACATTATGTGAACTCGGATATCTAAACACCAGTGGTTTTTGTCCGGTTTATAAAACTAATACGAATATCCAACTTATAAAAACATTACACTTTTAATACTGAGCTGTTACAGATCGCCTAAAGACCATATAAAGAAGCACTCATGGTACCTCTTAGCTACGCATTTAAGAACTATTTCCTTTTCGCAGTCTTGAGATTTTGCCATTACTCTGGGTCCCCTATATCCCATTGCAAAATGAAATCACGCAAAAATATTTGGTCTTTTCACGCGTCACGGATAATTCAAAAACCTCTTTCACGTTTGGACACGCCATATTTCCGTCACACAACGTTGTCATGATTAGCATATTCACATGACTCTATTTGCACATGATAGTTTGTAATATGATAGTTTTGTTTACTTAAGTCTCTCGTCGAAGATAAAAAAGCACATGGTTTTAACGTCTACAGTAAATGGTTGTTTTACTAGTCAGTTCCTTCTAATTGAGCGCATCTATTTAATGGTCCTTCGAGCCGGATCTTATTCTCAAGAGTTCAATATACCGGTCTAAAAATGCCGCCAGGAACCGAGGAAAGAACGACCTTAATTCACAAGCGTTCGAATCTCAAAAGACGCGTCACGAATCTCATCAAAAAGATCACATCACTGGATGACACAGAAGAAAGGGATCAACTTTTCTTCATATCAGCACAGCAATATTTGGAGCAAGTTTGTGAGCTTGATCGCCAATTCCAAGAAGTCAATGAGCAAGCCAGTTTTCTCGTCGCCGACGATGAACTAACTCTAGAACAAGACCTGAAGGAATTGGACGAACACGACACACGTGTAAGTACGAACCTCATCAAACTTCGTTACCTAATTAGCCTTAATGTTGGTAATCAGAAAGCCAGCGTCTCGGTACCTGCTACCGATACCGATGCCAAAAGCGTTTACAGTAGCAATCAAGGAAGATTTGTTCAGAGCAAGTTTAAGCGAACACGCGATGGCATAAATTCCTTAGTCGCTAAGTTAGATGACGCTACTAAATCTACCGACGATTATGAATTGGAAGATCTACAAAGCTTTGAACAGCAATTATCTAATTACAACAAGTCGCTAGAGGAGTTGTTGAGGGACGTAGACAGCCAACCTATAGACATAGATGACCCGGACGGTGATAAGATGAACGACCTATTTGATTCATTGTTTGAACAAATCAAAACAAGCGACGCCAAACTAAGTGAATTGAAAAGGGACTATCGACGCGACAGAAAACTCAAACGGCAAAAAGAAAAGGAAGAGTTAGTTAAAAAACAAGAGGAAGACAAGAAAAGGCATGAGCTAGAGATAGAGAAGTATCGAAACGAAGTGAAATCTGCTTTAGAGAAAACTAATTCTGAGCGAACGGGTGTCAAATTGCCTGACCTTAAAATTCCGGAGTTCGACGGCGAACCCACCAATTGGAAGACTTATTGGCAACAATTTGAAGCCACAATTCACTCATCTAAGAAATTAGACAATCAACTAAAGATGCAGTATCTTCTAAAATCTCTAATCACTAAAAAGGCCAAAGATGCAGTACAAGGCATTGACGCGGTCGCCGAAGCGTATCCAGAAGCTATTTCTGCGTTAAAGGCGAGATTTGACAGGCCGCAAATTATACATCGCGCCCACGTTAGATCTCTACTTCAAGCTCGATCGCTTAAGGACGGCTCAAGCTCGGAACTGCGTCAATTACACGATACATTTCAGCATAATCTACGTTCGCTTAAGGCTCTAAATCAACTCAATTTCGATCAGTTTATCACGGCGCTTGCTGAAACGAAATTTGATCCCACAACGATGATTGAATGGCAAAAACATTGTCAGCATGACAAAGACGTGCCGGGATACGGTAAACTCCTCGAATTTCTGGACCTTCGTGCTACAGCAACAGAACTAACTAACTTTGAACCAAGCCATAAAAGGTCGACTAACGCAACCTTCGTTAAGAAACCTGCAAATTACAGCAATTCTTCGATTAACGCCAAACCAGTCTCAACTTATGTGACGGAAACGGAAGTGAGCAGCAAATGTACCGTTTGTAGCGGAGGAGGACACCGGCTCGCCTACTGTCCGCTGTTTAAAAAGAAGAATTCTGCCGAGAGAAGAAGTATCGTTAACAGTCAAAGAGCATGTTTCAATTGTCTTCGCAACGGACACGCCGTTAAAGACTGCCCATCGGAACATCGCTGTCGCACCTGCAATCAACAGCATCACACCTTACTTCATGTAGACACTCCTGTCTCATCTGTACCAACTCCTGATCTTCAAGCAGCGCTAGCTGGTATCTCCAAACCAAGCAACTCAGCAAGCAATGCTTCGGCAAGCACCGCAACATCGTATGTTGTAGTTCCAGACTCGCCTACTAACACAGCCCTTATGATGACCGCTGAAGTGGTCCTAAGCGGACCTGAAGGCATCCAAACAAATGCACGTGCACTATTGGATCCAGCGTCCTCAGCATCATTTGTAACCGAAAGAATCGCCCAGCAACTGCGGTTACCACGACAACGGCAAAATATTGCGATTAACGGTATCGGTGGAGTTCAATGCCCCAACGTCAACAACACAACAGTGAAAGTCGACATTAAATCCCCGCAAGACTCAATTATCAACGTCTCAGCTATTGTGCTCCCTTCTCTAACAAAACACTTGCCGTCAACGTCAATCCCTGTGACTGACTGGCCACATTTGTCATCGCTAAAGCTTGCTGATCCACAGTTTAATGTATCAAGGCCAATTGACATGCTAATAGGCGTGGATGTTTATCAGGATATCATCAAAACTGGAGTCATTCTCGGTCCTAGGAACACTCCGTCTGCACAAGAAACTATCTTCGGATGGGTTCTATTCGGAAATACTACGACCGACGCTCAATTACCTCAAGCGATCAACACGTTTCACACCGTAGCGGAGACTCCTACATGTGAACAGCTACTACATAAGTTCTGGTCATTGGAGGAAGTTCCCAACAGCACAAATCCACTATCATTGAAGGATCAGGCTACAATAAAACACTTCAACGAAACTGTGTCACGTGACTCTAAAACTGGACGGTATGAGGTGAGATTACCAATCAAACGCAACGCGCCGATCCTGGGTCAGTCTCGCCCGCAAGCCTTGCGAAGGTTTCTATCACTCGAACGACGTCTACACCGTTCTGATCAGTTTAAGCACTATTCCAAAGTGGTCAACGAGTATTTCACATCTCAGCATGCTGAACTTGTTCCAGATAGTGAGCTAAACAAACCATCTTCAAAATCCTTCTACTTGGCTCATCA
Organism: Telmatactis stephensoni; assembly: GCA_029948255.1. Lineage (NCBI taxonomy): Eukaryota > Metazoa > Cnidaria > Anthozoa > Actiniaria > Isophelliidae > Telmatactis > Telmatactis stephensoni. The sequence continues at coordinate 96,181 of JALIZF010001432.1, forward strand.
TGCAGTCCACAAAGACTCTGCTTCAACACCTCTACGTGTCGTATTCGATGGTTCCATGAAATCCTCTACAGGCGCATCTATCAACGACTTGCTCGTCGTGGGACCAACAGTGCATCCATCTCTAAATGACGTACTCTTGCGCTTCAGGTTGCATCCTTATGCAATGACAACAGACGTCTCGAAGATGTACCGTGCAGTTGGCCTACATGAAGACGACCGTGATTTTCATCGATTCTTATGGAGAAATTCCCCAGATGAACCAGTGAAGGACTATCGAATGAACAGAGTGACTTTCGGGATTGCAAGCTCAGCATTTCTCGCTACAAATGCAATGCAGCACCTTGCTAACTTACATGAACAAGAGTTACCACTCGCAAGCAGCGCAGTAAGAGAATCATTTTACGTTGACGACGGATTGTTCTCGGTGCCCACCGAAAACGAAGCTGTCGAACTTCATCGTCAACTCCAAACGCTATTCGACAATGGGGCCTTCAAGCTTCATAAATGGAACTCAAACTCCAAAGAAGTTCTCGCAAGCCTTTCTCCGGAAGTTCGTAGCCAGGAACATGATTCTGTCATTGGTGACTCCGAAGACTTCGTTAAAACACTTGGAATGGAGTATAACACAAGTCAAGACGTCTTCAAGTTTACAGCGTCTACCCCAGCAATAGACGACTCAGCACTCACCAAGCGTCTAATGCTATCAGACTCATCAAAGATATTTGACCCGCTAGGACTTATATCGTGTGTCACCATAACCGTTAAAATCTACTTTCAGAAGTTATGGGAAAAGGACATTCACTGGGATGATCCCCTTCCTGCGCAGCTTCAGCGAGACTGGCTCACTTGGAGAAAAGGCCTACCATTGATCTCCACACTAAGGATTCCAAGATGTTACACAGCACTCGACGTTTCAGTTGCTAGCAGACAACTCATTGGCTTCAGTGATGCCAGTGAGAAGGCTTACTGTGGTGTCGTCTACCTTCGCAGCGTCGACACGGCTGGCGGGGTACACTTGTCCATTGTCACAGCAAAGACAAAGGTTGCACCACTTAAGAAAGTCTCCCTGCCTCGTCTGGAACTGTGCGGCGCCTTAATGTTAGCACGACTATTGAAGCACTGCCAAGAAATACTCAAAGTACCAGCCTGCGACATCCGAGCGTTCACCGACAGTACCATTGTGCTGTACTGGATTCATGGAAGTAGCCAATGCTTCAAGACATTTGAAGCAAACCGTATCGCCGAGATACAGCAACTCGTCCCCCCGGAATTTTGGAATCATGTCAGTGGTACAGATAATCCATCCGACGCAGGATCACGTGGTGTTCTACCTCAAGACATACTTGACCACAAACTCTGGTGGCAAGGACCCACCTGGCTCAAGCATGAAGAGCACACATGGCCTCAACGCAATCCCAAGCCTACACTAGAATCGCTGGTTGGATCTGGTGTCGATATCGATATCCTACAACACAAGAAAGGAGTAGATGTCAACACGCACGCAGTCAATACAGCACCAATCATTATCGACCCCGAGCGATTTTCTAACTATCATCGACTTCTTAGAGTAACCTCACTGGTATTCCGCGTCGTCAAGCGTCAAAACCTGTTCAAGAGTGTTCCGCTTACAACACAAGAACTACATCACGCCGAGAATTACCTCATCAAAGAAGCCCAACACAAGAGTTTCTCAAGGGCAATTGAGCTACTCAAGACAAGCAAACAACTGCTGAAAGGTGACAACCTGTCACCACTCAACCCTTTCTTAGACTCGGATGGCATTCTAAGGGTAGGTGGAAGGCTTTCACAGTCAGATCTCAACTATCAAGCACGTCATCCAATCATACTTCATGGAAAGGATCACCTAGCTACCCTCATCATAGAACAAGAGCACAGACGTCTATGTCACGCAGGTCCAAAGCTAACACTTGGTTCCTTGCAAGAAAGGTACCACATCATTGGTGCTCGAAGAATCGTGAGACAGCACACACGGAGCTGCAGAACATGTAGACGCACTGCACCAAAGACAGCAAGTCAGCTCATGGGTCAAGTACCTGAAGCAAGAGTATGTCCTACCTTCGTCAATGAAAGGGTATCTGTGGACTATGCAGGACCACTAACCATTAAGTCTGGTAACAAGCGAAGACCAATCTACATCAATGCATACGCAGCCATATTTGTTTGCATGGAAACAAAGGCCTGCCACATAGAACTGGTGTCCGATCTGACGGCAGACGCATTTCTTGCTGCTCTTCGCCGCTTTGTCTCAAGACGAGGAAAACCCAAAGAAATGTGGAGTGACAATGGTACGCAGTTCACAAGAACAAATAAAGACCTGAAGGAGCTCTACGAAGCACTCAAGCAAGATGTGTTACAAAACAAGGTCAGTGACTGGTGCTCTACCCAGAGCATTCAGTGGCACTTCAGCCCACCTACGGGACCACATCATGGATCAGTGTGGGAGAACGGAGTCAAATCGTGCAAGTTCCATCTGAAGCGCATCGTTGGAAACAACAAGTTGACATTTGAAGAGTTATCAACAACGCTATCTCAAATCGAAGCTTGCATGAATTCAAGACCAATCGCAACATCGGTAGACAGCAACGACGATGATGGCATCTCCCCCCTGACTCCAGGTCACTTTCTCATTGGTAGACCAATGGAGATGTTGCCAAGTCCTCCAGATGCTAGAATCTCTACAACAAGCCCTTTAAAGCGCTGGCGATTGTGCCAAACCCTCATACATCACTTCTGGAGAAGATGGTCACTCGAATATCTGAATGGATTACAGCGTATGTCCAAGTGGAAAAGTCCACAAAGAAATCTACGAGTTGGAGATATTGTTCTAATCAAGGATAATCGCACCAACCCTGGTCAATGGCCACTTGCCAAAATAACTGAAGTTCATCCTGGCCCGGACAGCAACGTCAGAGTCGTCACTGTACAGAACAGCAAAGGCACTTACGTCAGACCAATCGTCAAGCTCTGCATTCTACTACCAGTAGAAGAACAATAACAAACATTTTGAACGTTTATAGATATTATCATACACAGAAACTAGTTATCATTGAAACATTGACATTTTTTATAATTTGATAAATTTCACTTAAATTGATCAAGGCCGGCGGGAAATGGACACGCCATATTTCCGTCACACAACGTTGTCATGATTAGCATATTCACATGACTCTATTTGCACATGATAGTTTGTAATATGATAGTTTTGTTTACTTAAGTCTCTCGTCGAAGATAAAAAAGCACATGGTTTTAACGTCTACAGTAAATGGTTGTTTTACTAGTCAGTTCCTTCTAATTGAGCGCATCTAACGTTGGCACAAAAAAAACAACAAAAGTTGCTTTCACATGGACGCAAAATAATAATTGCTTAATAAATCGTAACCGCTTAATAATAGTGTTTGCAGTGTTGCCTAATAGCGACCCTTTGAAACCAACCGATTGGCACAACTAATCGTTGACATGTCTGTATCATCAGTTACTCTTTCTGCAACTTACGTCAGAGGGCGTCCTCGGAGACCCAGGGCGTCAGCAAGGGGAAGGGGAGGGAAGGGAAAGAGGGGAAAAGGACGCCCTCTTTCCCTCTTTTCTTTCCCCTCCGCTACCCACTCCCCCCTTCCTCCGCCCTGGGTCCCCCCCCTTCCTCCGCCCTGGGTCTCCGAGGACGGTCAGAGGGCAATTCCCAAAATCACAGTTCGATTTTGTTCGATTGCCTTAATTAAAGTTCGATTTTCGAACGTTCGATTTTGTTCGATTGCTAACGCTTTGCTGTGCAGTACGATTGTCGAACCAATCGAAAATTAAATCAACCGAACGACTGGTGTTCGAATGAGTTCGATTGCCGAATGTTCGATTGACTACGTCGGGAATAAAGCCAGCTCGAACGGTACCAGCCCTGCTAAGACGTGTCCTCCTGTAACAGTACCGTAAATTTGATGGTATTGTCGTATGTCGCTATCAGTTTACTTAAACGTATTCGATTATGCCTTTCCTTTGGATGGTAGGGGGCAGCTATTGTAATAGTGACTACTTTCGATATATTGGGCTAGGAGTGACTGATCGCGCACAAACCAATTCAAAACGGTCTAGGAAAAATACATGAAAAAAAGTAATTAACATTATATTTCTCAGAACCTCGACTTTAATTGACCCTATTGTTTCTACCATTCATGTATCACATCGAAAGAGGGCTGTTCAAATCAAACAAAGTCGCGTCGATAACGAAGCCGTTTATATCCCATAAAGACGTCTACACATTTAGTAAAAAAAATGCGATGATCTAGATGCTGGCTAACCAGCAAGTCGAAGAGCATTATGGATATAGGGGAAAAACGAGTTGATTGATTTACGAAAAACCTTTCTCAAAAGTTTCAACTTTTTCAGGTAATCGTCAAAGCTATACTGATCATGGCGTTGTGCTTAAGCAGACGTTTTTCACAAGGACAAAACAGACAAATCTGTTATGAGGAAAGCTGCACTTTGAAGACTGTAACTATTCGTGGATCTATACAGAGCAAGTGCAAAGTCGTCAGCATCAACTGCCCAATGAAAGGGACCAGTAGTCGGTGCGTTAGTGTACCAGTATTCTACAATGGCATGGTTCGCAATATTTGTAGCTGTGAGGTCTGTAGTACGACTATAAAAAATTAGCCATTTTGGAATGCGGGACCGCGATGAATCATGGGACTGTTTCAGGCCCGGAAGGCACTTTTCAAAATTCACCTAAAGATACAACACAGTGTAACAAATATGAACGAAATTAGCAAAATAAAAAAATATGATAAGGATTATATAGATGTTTACAATCATTTACTTAATAGAGCAGATTTCGTATGAGTGTGAAACGTACCGCCCCGTGCCGTGACCGTGTCAGTGCCGTGTTGTCTACGTGGTGTGACCGTATATATCAGTGCCGTGTTGTCTATAGAGTCGTTTTCGTATGAGTGGGAAATTTACCGTACCGCGTATCGTAACTGTACCAGTAGAGCGGTTTTCGTATGAGTGGGAAACTGACCGTACCGTACCGTGACCGTGTCAGTACCGTAATGTCTATAAAAACATACGAAATTCCCGCCGTAACCGTATCGTATCGTAACCGTACAGTGTTCCCACTCATACGAAAACCACTCTAAAAATAGGCGGATATTATCCGCATGTGTCTACTGCCTTGAATTGTTTTGTCTTGCTATTTCTGAAGTAGTAGTGATTTTTGTCATAAAGAAAGGAAATTCAATCTAAACAAGAGCCAAAATGGCTTCTCGCTCTGACCGCTTTTTGGAATAAAATGTTTGAATTTTTCTGTGAATTTTTTATTTCTCTCACCGGCGTTTGAGCCTTAGCTTTGGTTTGGATTTCGAGAAGTGAACTTAGCTCAGTTGTGTGACATGAACCTGGGAGGGACGTGTTCAGCATACATACATCAGTCCATAAGTCATATAAGTCCATAATTAAGTGGATTATTTTGGGGTTTTTTCCTGTTTTTAAAGGAGATTCTGTTTGATATACTTATGCTAAGATACTTTATTGACTTGAGGCACAAGGATATATTTGCAGTTACGTGATACTGATAAACAAATTAAAGGTCAAATTTTATATTCTCATTGTTAATGTCGTCGGTCACAGTGAAGATTACTATTTCTGGTATCGATGAAAACAATTTTGAGAGGTAACCGAGAACAAGAAAATATCATTATAAACAAATGCGTTAGTAAATTGCAATGGACAAAACGGTTTTTAGTTCACTGATGATGGCCATTTTCGGTGATCGCTTGTCTACTACTGATTCCCGGTACTGATTACTAATTTCTAAATATAATCTAAAAAGCTTGCCTATAAAGCTAGTTAAGCTTAGAAGCGAATTGCACAGACAGTGGGCGACAAATCTCATAAGTAAATTGGACAAATTGTTCGACGTGAATCACACAAGTGCATGGCGTCACGAAAAAATGTCACTAAACAAAAAGTCCTAAGACAGCTTTGCAGACAAGAGTTGAGCACAATATGCAGAAAATAACTTGCCTTTCTTAGCTATTAATTATTCAATCAACATCTTCAGAGCTGATGAACAGGTACAACGGCCTAGCATTGTCATCAAGCACTGTATTTCTGGCGTTTGGCATATGGAACCAGAGTTACGTTATTGGGCTTCCTGTGAATGCTGACGATGATTTCCGAAGTTTTGACTTTTTGGCTTCCTGTGGTGTTACTTGCGGACTGACTTACAACCCGATGACAAAGTGGCTCCGCCTCTTCGAGGCAGTAGCCACAAAAACATTCGAAGTTCCTGCATGCCGTGACCGTGGCGTGACCGTGCGGTGCCCTTTTCACAATCATACGAAATCTTCTCTAATGCACAGCTGTTAATGTATACTTCTGCCTTTAGCCACTATCAAAAACGTTCGTGGTTTTGAAATAAAAATACTATGATCCTAAGTACAAAAATTGATCATTGTAGCCCATAACTAAAACGACCTCTTACGATGTTTGTTTATTGATATATTGTCCATATACCTTGAGTAATATGGCTTGCACTACATACTTGTTACATTCAAACTAAAAGAAATGTATATTATAAGTTGGCTTGGGCTTAAGCAATATAAAGGGCGCATGTATCTGCACAAGAAAAGCGAGCTTAGGAACACGAGGCGTAGCCGGGTGTCTTTCTTGCTTTTTGATAACTTGTGTAGCCGTTGCTTCTCCCCACCCCTAGAAAGGCTAGTTCTTCGAATGCTCTACATCTTCCAGAGTGTTTATATCACGTGCAGAGACATAAGCGATCGTTTTAGTGGGAGCCTGTCCTATGATATAAACACGGTAGTCACCCAATCAACGTGCGCGCGTTATATCTCGTGTTTTATAAACCTCACTGTAAAACCAAGGCTCAGATTTCAGCCGTCGGGGTTTCGTGCGCCCGCGATACTCTCCTCCGTACATTATAATGGGTCCTATTGTATATAACATAATAATAATAATAGTATTTCGTTATATACAATAGGACCCATTATAATGTACCATATATGAAGGTATATATATATGTATGAAGGATACTACCCCCCCCCCCCACCCCCCGTGATGGGGATAAGTATGGCGGTCGCACGAAGCCCCGACGGCTGAATCTGAGCCTATGTAAAACCGCCAACGACTGTATTTCACAGAAAAGTGGAGAAAAATGGAATAGATTATTGAAAAACACGTCATCATATTTCATACATATAACGAGATGTGACAACGTTACATACACGTGCACGAATTATGGCCCGGACACACGGTGCAACATTTCCCGAAACTTTTGCTGAAACACCGCACGTAACACGGTTGTACCGCGTGTCTACCACTGAAACATCTCGTGCAATGTTGCGCACAACAGTTCTGGACAGTTGCAGAATTAGAACTCGATCCTACTTCTACGGCTGTTGCGCGCAACGTTTTCGCGACACATTAGAATGGGTGGACACACGCTGCAACATTGTGTTGCGCGCGATGTTTCAGCAAATGTTTCAAGAAATGTTGCACCGGGCCTTTACACGGCTGCGCCTTTGCAGATTTCATTTCACCATTAAAATGAACCTTGTCCCCGCTCTCAAGACAGCTACATGCAACGTTACAGGAAAACACTGTACCGTATGACATTCCCAAGCCATTTACAATTGCTTCGTGTGTATGAGACTACCGTAATTAGGGAATCCCGAACTCTTTTCACCAACAAAATCATAAGAATTTAGCGAAGATTTATTAAATAAGTGACATTATTGCACTTTACAATAAAATAACTTTTTGACTGAATATATTTTAGACATTTACCATTTAGAGTAGAAATATCTTTTAAATATAGTTTATAATTGACTAATTAAAATAGCCTTGTAGTAGTAACATTATAATTAACGCAAATATTTGTTAATATTATCACTAAATATTCACTTAAAGTAGCTATGCTTGAGCAATTGCAGTATACACAGACATGTATTGTTTGCATCACATATGTTGAATACATTAGCCAAATATTTATACTGTATCGCTTTAAGCTTCTACAGCAAATTGTTTACAAGGTAGGGTTTGGGTTGGATACCTAATATCATAGTATTACTTAAGAAATTTCTGCATGCAATTTGATTGGCTGAGAAGAGTGGTATTTCAGCTTAATTTTGAAATACCTATATGTGAAAATTACAGTTTCCATGGCAACTGCTTCCTTTTTTTCTTTCTTTCGCCTACAGCTTGTGAAATTTTGTTTAACAGTTTTCAAATATAACTCGTGGTATTTCATGACAAATATCACTACAAACCATGCTAAAAATCTATACTAATATTCACACATTCAAAATACTTTAACAATACATTCGAAGATTTAAACTTTGCAAAGAGAGGGCTCAAACTGAACTCGACCAAAAGGTCTGGTCCCAGTTGGACGAGTAGAGGATAGCTCTATCTGTTGGATAAAATCCTTGTCCAGTAGATAAATTCATTGAATATCGCCATGATATTGTACATTGGTGAAAGATTTATCAAACGGATTGCGCTCCCATTCCTTCGTGTAACTGCAGCCCGGGAGGAGGGGGGGGGAGGAGGGACTCATATATATGTTTTGGTCATAATTGTCAGGGGTCAAAATAACAAGACTTGGTACCTTTTAGGGTACACACAGTCAGACGTTGTTTTACGTTTACAAAAGCGGTACCAGAATAAGATTTGATATTTTAATTGGTGCCTTTTGGCGGGAAAATGGCTTGTGCCATGCCAATAGACCTTTCCTGAGTTTGCATTACTGACCACATAACAATCAATCCACATCGAGGTTGGGCTTCTCAAATCCATACATTTTCTTTGTTTTTTCCACTCCAGCCTCGCTTTGAATCTATTGTTTCATGATCATTCAAGTGAATTTGGAAAAGGTCTATCAAGGGACCTTTTAGAAGCGAAAAAGAAAACAAGTTTTCCAAAGTCAAGCTCCAGATAAGTCAAACTCCAGTTGACCTTACCAGACCAAAATATATGGAGCCTCCCCTCCCTTGCCAAAAATTATTTTTTGTGCTGTTATTCAGTATTTTAGTTATTTATATTTTTGATATTCATTAACTGATAACTCCTTTAGCCTTGCCTACAGTCACAAATGCATCCACACATCTATCAATTTGTTCTGGAGTATGTGCTGCTGATATCTGAACTCTGATGCGAGCTGTGCCTGTAAATAATTTCACAATGGTTTGAGTGCTCTGTAAATATCATGGCTGTACCTGGCTATTTGGTATGCAATCAGAGTTGGTCCCAGGATCCCAGGATTATTCTTCAGAAGGGAGTGCAGCTGTATAGAAATCGGAAACCATCCAGAGGGATCCGGGGGATAATTTTGGAAAATTATTGGTAAGGAAAGGCCCAAAGTCATCTAAGTTATCTAATACAGTGCCTCACGGTTCATGGGAATTTAAAGCTGCTGTGTTGAGCTTGACATGATTAGAATGTAGCCCAAATACATGGAATGTGGGGAGGATGGGTTCCAGGGGCTGTAGCCCCCCAGTATCTAGAAATCTTTTGTGATATGCCTACTCCAGTCTCATGTTTGTAGTTTCAGCACTTGATTAACCCCTCCTAATTCCCCCAAATTCCCACTCCCAAACAAAATTCCCTTTGTGGTCCCTGAAACAAAGGAACATCAGTTTCAATAAAAAATACACTACCTCTTTGTACAGTAGGGAAGGTCATTCCAATAACATAAATTCCATGCTCTATAAAAGAAAACAGTGTAATCAAGTCAAGGCTCAAGCTGAACAAAGAGTTGATAGTACTATGGGTTAGATAATCCTGACTGACTGACTGACTGACTGACTGACTGACTGACTGACTGACTGACTGACTGACTGACTGACTGACTGACTGACTGACTGACTGACTGACTGACTGACTGACTGACTGACTGACTGACTGACTGACTGACTGACTGACTGACTGACTGACTGACTGACTGACTGACTGACTGACTGACTGACTGACTGACTGACTGACTGACTGACTGACTGACTGACTGACTGACTGACTGACTGACTGACTGACTGACTGACTGACTGACTGACTGACTGACTGACTGACTGACTGACTGACTGACTGACTGACTGACTGACTGACTGACTGACTGACTGACTGACTGACTGACTGACTGACTGACTGACTGACTGACTGACTGACTGACTGACTGACTGACTGACTGACTGACTGACTGACTGACTGACTGACTGACTGACTGACTGACTGACTGACTGACTGACTGACTGACTGACTGACTGACTGACTGACTTGAGGTCATGACAGTACAAAATGAGTTCCACAAGGCACATGTAGAATTAATGAGAGCCAAATATCTGTTATTTTTGGGCACATGCTGGCCTGGGTCCAGATACAGGTTTTCTGGACCACTTTTGAAAATCCTTAAGTGCTTAGTCATGTAACTTTGTGCACAGGACCAAATATGGGTCATATTCTATATAAAAATCCTTATCAAGTGGATATATTCAGCAGATAACAAAATCATTTATCCACTGAATAATCGAGAATAAGAATACAAGGCCTGAGCAAAAGGGTAGGCAATTTTCTTGAGATCAGGCTCCTGCCAAAATGTGCTAATTTCTCCAAGAAAAACGATTTGGGAGAAGAGCACATGGGAATTTGTCCAGCATTGAGAAACAAAAACAAACTTTCATCCAAGTGTGGATTATACTTGAGACAACATTTAAATATCAGGAATTTTAATTAAAAGTAAAACTTTAAGGTGATATCATTGACATCAGCCTATCAGCTCAAGCCCAAAATTTTAGGGGAGGATCTTGCTATACCACTGTACTGCTATGCACTCTTTATGCAACTGGGTGAGTGAAATGACACTAATGATAGCAAAATCACAAGGCTAAAATAGTTGATGGTCATAGTATTATGAAAGCAAGAAGAAAACATACCAAACATTTCTGTTGCAAACTCAACAGCCAGCCTTTCATCTCCAAGCATTATAGGGGTAATTGGGTGACCATCAGCCCCACCCTAGCACAAATAAACAGATCAGTTAGAAATTGGGTGAATAGTATATGAAAAATAAACCTCAGTGTGATGTGATGGCTGCCATCGTGGTTGAACTTGCTCATTAGTGGCTGCAGTTGTTTGTTCATTCATGGCTACAACTTCTTTATAATTTAATGCTCAAGGGAATATTGAAACTTATGACATAGCAATGGTAAATACAGCTCACATTGTGGTTGTGTCTGATCACTACTACATGCATGCATATCTCATCCCAGCTTGGGTCAGTAATTAATTCTTATTGCAACGGTGCATACTGACAGTCAAGAAACCTTTACAGTATACCATGATTATTGCATCTCAACTTTTAAATATCCACTCAATTACAACACAACATCCCTTAGATGTCAAATTGAGCCTGGAATCAAGCAAAAATGACCATTATAAAATATAGTGGTCATAAATAGATCTGCTTGATTCCTGGCTTGATTTACATTATTAATAAGGGTGGATAGCACAATCCAGTGAATATATTGCGACACCATTTGACACCAGTTGACCATGGTTATCCACTGGATAGGGATTTATCCAACAGATAGTGCTGTCCACTCTTCATTCAACTATGGCTGCATGTACAACGACTGGTCACTCAAAGCTGACTGCATGACTGTATAACAATACCTTAACATTAAATCCAGCTTGGATCATTTTTGTTCTAAATAGTTTAGTATTATCCATTATTGTCTTGGTGAGTGGTGTTCCATCCATAAGGAGGTCAAATACCTGAAATACAGTAAACATAGAAAGAAATTACATTCCATGCCATTTAAATAATAGTTGAATTCCAATTTTTTTCATGTATCTGGACCTGGTTGTTTGAAAAATCCTGAGGTCAAATTAATGTTTTCTTAAATATAGTCAGTTATTATAAACTTACTTTAATGGCACTGCCCACTACAGATGGAGGCAGAGTGTTGGAGTACAGATATGGCCGAGACTTTTGTCGAAGACATTGAATCAATTGACTTGGACCAGTTGTATATCCTCCTACAAAAACAAATAGACTCTCGGTTTTCACCTACGTCATCGAAAAATTTTCAGAGCCCTGAGTGAAATAAAAGTAATATCACTCTAAAGAGCAAGTAAAACTTTGTAACTTCATGAATTTTCAAATTAAAATGAGCTTTTGTTGCGAAGATATTGACCTTTGAAGTGCTCAATTTTTAGTAAGAAATGTATGGCACTTCGCAGTTGGTGTCACTCCACTGCACACTGTCATCAAAATAACAGCGGATCTCACGTCTCGGAGTAAAATCAGAGCACATCCTCTTAAAGAGGAGGAAAAACTTTATAACTCCAGGAAATTTTGAGTCCAAAAGATGTTGCGATGCAAAGATATCAACGGTTTTACAAACTCAGTTATTACAAAGAAATGTATGGGGCCGCCATATTGGTGCACAACTTTAGTACACCAACATGGCGGACAATAAATACGATTGGCAAAATCATTTAAAATATCAACTTAATCATATATTTTGATACAGATACCCAATAAACAATGGTTTTATTCATAGAGCAAGCCAAATGTGTGTTTACTCCTAACAAATTCATCGTTTTACGTCCTGAGGAAAACGCGTGACAGTGTTGCGTGACAAAGTTTTTACCTTTGATAACTCGAAAACCAAACGAGGACAATTTCTCAAATATTCAAGAAAAACTTCTCTTAGGGTATATAAGCAACGTACTTCAGACTAAATTAAATGTGATCAATATGAAGCATGAATTTTTCCGATGACGTCACATGAAAACCAAGAATACACTTGTTCATTGTGGAAAACACTTGATATACAAATTATTATTAATAAAATAATTATTAAATAAATAAATAAATTAATTAATTAATTATAATAGATTAATCTTCTACAACAAATCCACATAGTGGCTGTTCTCCTGCTGGCACTCACACTAATTACCTCTACATTAAATATTGTGCATACATCACTCAACTCTCATGTTGATTTTTACTGAGGGAGGAACAACTGCAGAACCCGGAGAAAAATCCCTCATGGCATGGTAGAGAACAACACATCAAACAAACTCAATTCACATATGATCCGATGCCCAAGCCGGGACTTGAACCCAGATCAAAGGCCAGCACTCTCACCACTCGGCCAACCATGCCACCCAATGTATATGTAGAAGGAAACTTTGTAAATAAGATGGCTTCATCTGGGTTGGAGCCCCTGTAATACCAGCAAAAAGCATGCACCTACCAAAACAATGAATAATGAAAGCAGCTGATGCAATGCAACACTGCATACATGTACACCGTTTTAAGTTGGCTCAACTGGGTTTTGTTTGAGGTGCAAAAGAAACTCAAAACTATCCCTAGACTTGCTATGAAATCTTTTTGAAATTAGTTTTTTTGCAAATATGACACATTTTGCAATCAAACAGTGGAGGTGCGCCTCAAAGAAAACCCAGTCAAGCCACCTTAAATCAGATCACATGATTATCCTATACCTGCAGCTCCTCCAAGAGCTTTTCCAAGAGTTGAGTTGATGATGTCAATACGACCTCTCACTCCCATATATTCATCTGTCCCTCTATAATCAATCAATACATTTTATCAAAATATATGATCAAAACAGTCATTGACAAATGAATAGATAACTGAGCATAGATGGAGGAATGAGTGAATGAATGGACAAATGAGAAATAAATATATTAAGTCAATGTCAGCCTTTGGAATTTGATTATTTGCTTCTTTCAATCAACAAAAAATCAAAAAACATAGCAAATGATCAAATATCATCTTTAGATGATTTTTTATTCAATTTCTTTTTTATTTTTAACTTTGATTGATGGAAGCAAATAGCCAATTTCCAGTGGACTTTTGGAATCAGCTGCAAATTGCTGAAAGAAAATAAAACACTTCAAATTTTATGATTTTCAAAAGCTTTTATTAAATTAATGTTGCCTTCCTCTCAGTATTTCCAGTAGTTTTATGAGGAAATAAGAGTCGCTTACATTTTCTAAATTTGAAAAACTATTGCTAAATGTAGTCCTAAACCTTGTAGAAATTTTTCAGAATTTGCATTTTCTTCAGTGCAAATACTTGATGAGCTTTAATTTGCTATCATGTTGTAAGATAATTTAAACCACTACTAACAATATACAAACTAGGAAAGCTGTTACTGAACAATAATTAACAATAGCACCAAGAGAAGGTAAGGGCAAAGAACTGCCAGCAAGCACATAAGCATGAGGATTAACCTGGTGAGGAGGAGGGTGAGCTACAGATAAGCTTCCAACTGATAACCAAGGTGGGAAAAACATGGTTTTTAAGGAATCTGGGTTGGAATTAATGCTGCAATACCACAACCCCCTCCAACTTCATGCTGATGTCACCAAAAGCAAATTGAGAATGCAAAGTGTTTTTTCCACCATAAAATATTATTTGATGCACAAACAATTATTTCTTTTGTCTGAGCTTAATTGTGCTATAATTGGCTTTGTTGACTTTCTTACCTTCCAGTTTTTCCAAAAAATCCAGTTGCATGACACTCATCAATCATTGTCAGTGCACCATACTTGTCAGCCAAATCACAAATTTTACTAAAAATTCAGACATTATTATAATTAATTTATCATTAATTTAAGAATTTCAATGAAAAACAATGGAGTGAAACTCCACTTGATCCTGATCATGAACACAAAAACAAAATAGTTTTAAGTAACTATGTAACAAGTTAGTTTGGCCATGGAAAATGTAACTATAGACTGCAGAGTGCTTGTTAAGATGATATACTAGAATGGTTATTTAATGGCTTCCTGCAATCTGATTGGCTGTAATTGCTATAGGGAGGGATTGACTACTCACTCTAATGGTGCAATAGTACCATCCATACTGAACACACCATCTGTTACTATGAGCTTAATTCTTGCTCCTTCAGCCTCTTTCAGCTTTGCTTCCAAGTCTACATAACAAAAGAAAAATATATATTAACTAGTGCATTTCATTTTGACGTTTTTTCTGAAGTTCCAAAGTTCAAGTCACACGTATTTGGAAGTTAATTTACAACAAACTTTGTTGGAAAACATTGGACTTAATTTCTAGTATATGCAAATTCAGAAATTAAGAAGGTTTTAACTGAGAATGAGTTGTATGAAAAAGCAAGGCAGTGCCTAAAGAAATTTCAAATTTGATCATAAAAACTGAATGTTTCATGAGCAGCAGTAAGGGTTTGTCTCGATCGCACCTCGTAATTCACGGGCCCTGCCTGCGTAGATCGAGGGGTGTCGGCATCGAGGATTCCCTGCATATTTATGGGGTCATTTTTGGCAAAATTGATTAAAATGGCGACTGCTGCTGGAGAGTAAAAAATAAGTGTTATATAATGTGTTGCAATGCTCTTCAGGTCGATTACGAAAAGTATACCGTTTGCACTCAGTGTTTGCGGCGGGAAATTAAGCCAATCGCGCCGAGGTCTTTAAAGTGTTGTGGTAGGCGAATGACCATAGAAGAAGACACTTCGGCCGTGTGTGAAATCTGCGGCCGTATAGTTTTTAATGCTGTGCTTTGTGCGACCCACGATCAATGTTTTGCTAACGGCGGCCGTAAAAAGACGCCGTATAAGAAAATTATTTACTTTAGAAAGTGGATGCAAATTATCTTAGGTTTAGAGCCAGTCTATGTTGATAAGAAAACTTTACGGCGGATAAAAGCTCATCTTTGTTACCAGAGAAAAAAAGAACCCACGCCACAGGATTTGAAAAAGACTCTGAGAAAATTAAAGTTGCAAAAATACAATAAGGGCATTTCTTGTCTGTTGTCAGAAATTACAGGCGAAAAAATTCCCGACGTTTCTATGGAAACTATGCGTAGGGCCGAATGGATGTTTATTCAGCTGCGAGGGAAAATCCCTTATTACCCTGACGTAATCTATAAGATATTTTATGACATCGATCACAATCACCCCCTATTGAGATGGATTCCTGGGCGACGATGTAATATTCCCACGCGTCAGAAACAATAATGTTCACATTTTAACTTCACAAAATGAAATCACTTTCACAAAAATGTTTCACATTTGTGAAATAAATTGTGAAGATTTTGATTGGCCGAGAAACTAATCCTCTATTAGGAAGTCTCTGCAGCATAGCAACACATGCGTCATACATTCCTTTTCTCCCTAACAACTAAGAAAACCCGACCACACGACAAAAACCCGAGCAAAAGTTAGAAACCCGAGCAAAAGTTAGAATGTTTGTTCGGAAAGTGCTAGTTGTTAGGGAGAAAAGGAATGTATGACGTACGCGTTGCTATGTATGGCTAATTACGCATATTTTCTAGACACCGACGTTCAATATGCAGATGACATCCCGTCTGGGTCTTTTCAAAATGAATATTTATTGATTTAGTTTTTGTTTTATTTCTTGCATGGCTTCGCTGTAGATTTTCTTGCGTAGTTCGGGATCGTCTTTTTTAAAAACTTCAACTCTAGTTTTTTGTCGGATTTCATTTTTTAATTGCTCGTATTTATTGGACTCGGCCATAATTAAAGCAAATTCATTCTCATCGATTCTGTTATTATGGAGAGCTTTCGAAATGAGGTCTGAGATTGTATTTATTTTAGATTTGCATAACATTGTTGTTTTCTCATGTTTCGAAACCTTTTGGGTTAATTTTTTAGTCGCTACCGTGGCGACGGCTGAAATAATTCCACAGAGTCCCCCAATCGCGCTTAAAGGGATTCCTACTAGAATTCCGGGGCCCGTTAAAGACGTGGCAATCCCCGAACTTGTTAAAAGGGCCGATAAAGTCCCGGAAGACAAAGCAATGGCGTGGGTCACGGAGCGTGTTTTATTGTATTTTTTACGGACGCCGTCGTAATGTTTGACCTCGGCGCCTAATTCAGAAAGGATCATATTGATTTTTTGAAGTCGAAAACTTTCTCCATCAGAAATGACAGGGTATAATGGGGCAGAGGGTTCTTCTCGTATCACGTCGGTCATTATATATAATGGTACGATACGAATGGCATAGGTTTAGAACCGCTTACCCACATGCTGATTTTAAAAAGTTCTCTGCCGGGCCTCAGAGTATTGAATTCGAATACAACGGTATTGGCGTCGATGTGTTTAGAGAAGATATTACGCCAGACGGGCCTTTTCCAACGGCAGTGCATCACTATGGCGACGCAAAATTAAATGCGGCGCTTTTAAAGGCCTTAGGTCCTAGAGATCCTAAAAACAAGACCGTTAAGATATCTCCATCGTCGTGGCCTAAGGATTTTACAGTCGCTAGAATAAATTACCCAGTGCCCGCTGTGGCTTGGCACACGATGCCTCCTAAGACTAATTTCTCTCATTTGACCTTAGAAGTGGCGCCGGGTAAAAAGATACCTTTAAAAGTTCGTAACGTGTTTAAAAAGAGTGAGACAGAATTTAAATCTGCAGCGGCGGCAAAAAAATGGCTAAAAGGGCCAAGTATGACTTACTGGGCACAACAGTTAAACTTTGCCGTATGGGCGGCGACGGCGGGCTGCGGTGTGGGTTTAGATATGCTACAGCGGTGTTCTTTTTTACAGTTTCATGTAATTTTTACTATTCGCCGCATTCTACATGAATTGGGAGCGCCTTTGCCGGGCGATCTTAGCTTTGATGCCTACGACACACATTATAAAGAGGCGGCCTTTGAGAGGCTATGTAATGAATTTAAAATCCACAAGGACTTTAGGTTCTTAGCGCCCAACAATGGCGGCGTTGGCGATCCTTATGGCTACGATTACGCAGGGCTTAACATAGAAGAAGGCGGCTGGCCTAACCCTGAGAATAGATTTAGAGATGAGGGTAAGCCTAAATATGGCGGGCCTGAGATAGAAGTGTTAAAAGATGCCCGCACTTATAGACAATACGATTGGTTTGTATTGCAAAAAGGTGAAGGTCTGGTAAATCTGGCCCGCCTAAATAGAAGCATAGAGGCCTACGTTTATTGTGTGCTGGGGGCGCAGGTAGATACACGCTCGCCCATCATAGCCGCTGGTGGTGCTAGTCAAGAAACACAACAACAGTTCTTAGTGCTCTTTGAATCGGCCGTCATAGAAAACGACATTGCCAAGAGCATACAAAGGTATCAGTTTGCCGTCCAAGAGGCAAAAGTGCGCTTAGACTACGCCATAGCCCCAGGTTGTTGGCTAATGCCTAGCGATTTAGTGATTAATACTCACTCTGTCGTGGGCTATAACAATCTTTTACAAAAGGCTACTGAGGTGATGAAGTTTGGCATCAATGACATCAACGGCGATTTGAAGCAGCGTAAAGTGCCACACTTTGATAAGCCGCCGAAGAAAAAGCCACCGCCTAAGAAAGAAAAACCCACCCACGGCCCACCAGAGAAAAAGCCTATTAAGCCGCTGCCGACTATAAAAGAAGAATACGACCATGATCTTTTAAAGGGCGGCATTACGGCGGCGGCGGTGGGGCTGGGCTATTTTATGCTACGGTAATTATATCTTTAACTTCTTTAAAAGTACGGCGCCTATAGCTACGACAAGAATCCAAATATTGTTGCCGACAAACTTCAGCAATTCGCCGCCGGTCTTCAACACCAAAGATAAGACGCTGCCTAATAGACCTGGCACGGCGGCGGCCATTTTTTTACCTAGCGCGGTCAGGCCTTGACCTATTTTTTTAACACCGGCGCCGACACCTTTTAAAGAGGTTAATATGACTCCTATGACACTACTTATAGCCACGGCAAAGGCCGCAGGAATGCCATATTTCAAAAGGGCTCGTTTTATTTTTTCTTTGGTGGTGAGGCCTAATTCACGCTCTAATTTATTTTTTTCTTTTTTAAGCTCGGCGACTCTTTCTTGAAGGGAGGTTAGTTCTTCTTGGGCGGCTGTGCGTTCTTCTTCAGGGCGATTTAGGTCGTTGATGATTTGTTGTTTTTCGTTAATGTTATGTTCTAAATCTTCTATCGCCTGTGTCGTTTGCCTTAGCCGCTCTTCAAGGGTGCGGACTCTATGTTCTAACTCGGCCTTTTCTCTTTGCGAGGCCTCGAGTTCAGAACGAAGGGTGGCAGCGTCAGTTTTGGCCATCCCTAACTCTTGGGTGGTTTCGTCTAGCGCCGCGCGGGCACGGTCTCTTTCCCGCAGGGCTTTGTTGGCCTCGGTGACAATGGTATTTCTTTCTTCCAAAATAGAATTGTAGCGTTGTTCGGCATCTTCGAGGAAGTTTTCTGTCTCCAGGTTGTGGCGTTCTTCGTTGGCCGTCAAGGCTTTTTCGTATTCTTCCTGGACGCGGTCAAATCGGGATTGTAGATTAGACAGGGCCTGGTTTTTGACCGCAAGGGCTTGTTCGGCCTCGCCTAGTTGATCTTCTAGGTCGATGACTCTCTTTTGTAATGCGATCTTTGCATTATGCTCTTCCAATAGCTCTAAGAGGCCTCTCGATGCCATTTTAAATCCCTTGAGCGCCTTTACCGTTTCTCTAATCTCGCCTTCTTTAGTAAAAAGGGGCTGTGGCTTAGTCCATTGGCCTTGGCTCTTTTCGTTGGGAAACGAGATGTAAACTTGGCCCTTCTGCTCAGTTAGTCTTACATAATCGAAGTTAAAGTGTTCGTATAATTCTAAGAGGCGTTTTTCGGCCAGTTCGACCGGAGTTTGAAGAGTTTCTTTTAGTGTTTCTTCATCGCGAAATTTGTTAAATTCTTCCATTTGAAGGTACTCAGGGATTGGCTCGTCGGGATGCAAACGCTCGTAGTCATGTTCGAGGCCGCGGATATACTTGTATGCGTCATTGCCAAAACGACGAAGGGCATCTCTAAAGACGGCGAACCTGTTTCTTTTCCCTCTTTCTATCTGTAGATTTAATTCTTCTTCGTCTTCGTTATTGTCGTCTTGATCCCTGTGTGTGAGGGGGTCAAAATCAGGATCTATTTCGCCTTCCATATATATATAATGATCAGCTCAAAGATAGATCCCAGTATTCTGCCCAAACAGACCGGCGGCTTAAAGGCTGAAAGGACTTTTCATCGCGTTACTTTTACGCCCTCTAGTGCAAACCCAGGGGAGACATTATACGTCAGCGTCCCCACGCTCTCGGAAAATCTTCTCTTAGTGCCTGGTACCCTGGCGCTGAGGTTTGATTTGGCCATACAACCATCAACGGCCGACAAACGCTATTGCGTCAATAACATCGGCCGCAACATCGTCAATAGGATGAAAGTTAAATTTGCCGGCGAATGTCTTTTGGATCTCAACAGGTATGACCTTTACCACACTTACAAAGATCTATTCATGTTGCCCAAAGAGAGAGATGTGCTGGTGGAGCAGGGCGTTGGCACTGATACCTTGAGAAAGATGAGAAGTAGTTCATCCAATAAGGGAAGTGATGCAGGAGCTACGGCGCTATCAACGGCCTATGGCACCAAATATGTCATCCCTTTGGATTTTGAAGTTCTGAAGACCCATGGTGTCTTTTACCCCAGAATCTTATCATCTGATATGCAGTTTGAAGTGACGCTGGCGGACACCACTAACTTACTGCAGGGCACTGACTCGGCTTTGACTGGGGCGATTCACGACTACAGTATGACCAATCTACAGCTGCAGTATGAAACCATTCACAGTGATACCTTAGCCCGCAGTGCCGCCGCTGAATACTCTGCTGGCAAGGCTTTTCTCTATGACCACGTGCATCATCACAAGACCATCCCCGTTCTAGACAAGACCCAAGATTTAATTACCGAAACGGTGAATATACCCCGCAGGTCTCTGTCTGGGCTGCTGCTGCTCTTCGTAAAGCCGTTTTCGGCCGGCCAGAGAGATTCAGAGAAGTTTGTCAATCTGAACATTACCGACGTCAAAGTCAATATCAACGGCGTTCCTAATAAGATTTACTCGCAGGGCCTGAAGCCGGCCGACATTTACAAAGAAGTAGTAAGACGGTTTGGCGACCACATAAGCCCCGCGCAGTTCTTTCATGGCAATAAATATGCCCTGTGGGTGGATCTAAGAACCTCAGAGGACAATGATATTCACGGCCAGGGCTTAAAACTGGTCAGCACACAAGACGGCGTCACTTTGGAGATAAAACGCACAACAAATTCTGGCGCGGGCAATGATGACAAGATCAACTGCCACATCTTTGTCGTCGGCGATGCGCAAATGAACATAGAAGGTAATCAACTTCATTCCATTGCCTATTAAGATTAAAAAAAAATAATAGATATACCATGTTACGCGTTTTTGTATTTTAAGTCAAAAGATATTGCCACGGCTTTAGGCTATGTTCGGGAATCTGAGGACTACAGGCCGCGCGATTTCACCGCTCCCTTGCACCCGGCATTGCATATTAAGATTAAAAAAATATAAGACCCGATTTTAAGATTAAAATATCCGTTAGGTATAAAAAATGTTACGCGTCTTTGAAAACCCAAAACTAAATCTAAAACTCAATACCCTCAAAAAGGGAGATGAATTGTATTTTAAAGCAAAAGACGTTGCTAAGGCCTTAGGCTACAGTTGTGCAAAAAATCCAGTAAGAGACCACGTATCTGAGGAATACAAAAAAACCCTGGGCGAAGTAAGGGGGCATCGAAATGGTGCCCCCTTGAATGAGCAACCAAACGCCGTCTATGTTTCTGAGCCCGGCCTTTATGAGCTAATTTTTAACAGTAAGATGCCGGCCGCCGTAGAATTCAGAAAGTGGGTCTTCGAAGAAGTATTACCGCAGATTCGTAAAACGGGCCATTATGATCTGAAGAAAGATATAAGGGCCATCACGTGTTTTAAGATCGAAAATGAGTTTGACCTACATAAAAAAGTAATAGATTACATCCGTCGGTTTCATAATCTTCTCCTCGTCGCCGGTCTCGGAGAAAACCAAGATACTGCCGAAAAACGCATACAAAGTTGGCAAAAGGGCTATCAGAAGGGGCAGCCAGATCTTATAGTGCAAAACGCCCATAAAAATTATAAGGGCTTCTGTATAGAATTAAAGACGCCTAAGGGCACTGGAGAGCTCTCTGAAGCCCAAAAAGAAGCATTACGAAGATACGAACAGCAGGGTTATCTTACTTTGGTCAGCCACGACTATGATGAAATAGTTGATGCCTTAAAAGAATACTGCAGCGGCCTTAGGGTTCCTTGCCCGCGCTGCCCACGGCGCTTTAAAAGCGAAGAAACATTGGCGGTGCATATGAGAGTTATACATCGCCTTTAAAGGTAAAAACATCTCTATGATATAATGATCAGCGTCGCAGAATTTAACAAAGCCATCAAAGAAGCCGAAACCATGACAAAGTGGCGCGATTTAGAAGTCGGGCGCATTTATAAGATTGTGGGCTATGATGTCTATGAGTTACACACGGCCGAGAGTATGAAGCTGACCCTGGAGGATGGCGATAATAAGCTTTATACTATGTGGGCGCCGCAGCGGGTAAAAGAGACTTTAGAGGGCAAAGAATATACTCATATACGGAGTAATGGGCTTAAAAAAGGCCGTTGTGGCAATAATAGCTATTGGAGCTTTAATGCGGTCAAAATAGAAAAGAAAGATATGTTCTCTTAGATATATAATGAGCGACAGCGTCGACAGTGGAGATTGGAGTTATAGTGACATCAGCAGCGACAGCGATGGTTCATGGACTTTAAGCCCCGCTTCTAGTTACGAAGAAATAAATACGGCTTCTGGGCCTTTTAAGGTCATAAATCACTTCTACGGTGATATATATGCAACATTGTCCACAGTGCCATAAAATATTTACCGGCAACGTCTCTAGATTATGAAAAAAAAAGTGCCTTTGGGCTATATTTAACAACAACAGTGACGTTTTTTTTTTGTATCGCTATTTGAAGTTAAAATATTTATCAGTATATAATGAATTGCCTACGATGCTCTAGAAACTTTTCCTCTGCAAAACGACTACGACAACATGAGCTCGCCAAAACCTGCCATACTGAATGTACTTACTGCAGAAAGAATCTTTCTAGTCTGCAGCGGCTCGAAATGCATTTGAAGAGTAAAATATGTAGGGCGCCCGACGCCGTTGACACGGGAAGACCACATAAAAAATATGACTTTGGCGATTTAGAGTGTCGCGATTGCGGAGATTTGATGAACCGATGTGCATGTCCGCACGTCGAACGTTTAAATATGAAAAAAAGAAGCATAGATGATCGCTTTGGCAGCTGTGGGGCGTATTTTGACGATATAGATGGCGTGCCGTGGGAAAATCGTTCACATTGGCAGTCTTTACATCACGGCGGCCGGTGCAGAAGTCTTAGAGATTCCGAGGCACATATTTGGCGCTGTTTATATCCGCTCAAAGATAAAATGCCCCGTAAAGACCACAGCGACGTCGAAGAAACATATTACGTCGATAATAGCTGTTATGCCTGTAAAAGGCGCTTTGCAACTAAGCAGCGCTTAGATTATCATATGAACAATAATGTCTGTGGCGGCATTACTGACTATAAAGACCATAAATATTATGATGCGGCGGCTCAAAAGTGCGAAGATGAATTTGCCGCGGCCAATAAAGAGCGGATAAAAGATCTCGGGCAGTGGCTAAAAAATACCTATGGCGGTTAGTATTTGGGGTCAACATGTGGGTGGGGTCATTTAACAACAACAATGTCGTTTTTTTTCTATGGCGCTTAATATTCGAAGAGGTGTAATTATAATATTTCTATGGCGTTACATGTGGGTGGGGTCATTTAACAACAACAATGTCGTTTTTTTTCTTTAGAGTATAATATTCTATGGCGCCATAGAAGTAATAATATTACATCATTTGTATTCTACGGCTTTTATAAAAAAAGACATATGCGGCCATAGAAGTATTATAATTGCCTCTCTTTGTATTCTACGGCTTTTATAAAAAAAACGACATTGTTGTTGTTAAATTACCCTACCCACATGTGGCGCCGTAGAAGTATTATAATTGCCTCTCTTTGTAATCTACGGCTTTTATAAAAAAAACGACATTGTTGTTGTTAAATTACCCTACCCACATGTGGCGCCGTAGAAGTAATATCTCTTTTTTTCAAAATCTAACCGCCGCGGCTATTTCTTTGTAATCTAAGGGGCTTCATTTCACCGCCCCCTTGTCTTTTTTTTTCATATGCTATGGGTCGCCCTGATAGATGCCATCATCTTTAGTGCGGCGGGCCTCGGCCGTACATATGTGGCCCTCAAACTCTGCTTCTTTGTAGATTTCATTACAGTGCGGACAACGCATTTTTTTCACTTCTTCTGGGGCGATGACACAATCACTCGACGGCGACGACGTTAAGCAGTCCATATATCTAAAGCATTGATGTGCGTCCTTTGGGCTTTTTGCCGGGGTGTTTGGGTGCGGGTTTTTTATCCTCTTCTTCGACCCGTGGTAAGGCGGCCCTGCCGATGGGTTGTGGCGCTACATTATTTTTTTGTTTTATTGCTCCACAAAGTGGGATGGCGCTCATAACGCTGATGGGTTTGTGGCTGTAGATCTTGTCCGCCGCAGGTTTTCCGCCATGAAACACACCATTGAGTCGAGTGCCGCCATCGCTTGACATAAGGCGAAGCTTTACCAGCCCTTTGCAATGGGCCACTAAGTGAAAAGTCACAGGTGTCAAATCTTCCCCGCTCACAGTACATGGCTCATAAGAAAAATGAACTGGCAGCCTTTTGTTTGTGGTGGTTCTGAAGGGTATTATGGGCTGATTCCCACTGTCGACAAGACTAAAGCCCACATTGGCGCCATTGCCGGTGTTAATACTAACCGAGCAAAGAATGATATAATAGCCTTCAACATCTACAAAAAACCCATCAATATCCATCCACTCATCTTTTTCAAAATATTCTTTTTCAGCTAAGTAATAACTCACCTCTTGAGTTGTGGAATAGGGATTTTCCATTATATTTTTATAGTGAAAGAACCGTCAGAGTGCTAATGGTCATGTGATTATAAGGCCTATCTCTCTTGTCGGCAATTCCATTGACGCGAAGTTTGCCCGAGTCATCGGCCCGCACTTGAAGCTGGACTTTTTTCTTCACTTCGGCCACCATATGAAACGTGACGACGCTTAAATTCTCTGTAGAGTTGATCGGCGGTTCAAATGAAAAATGGGCCGGCTCTCGTTTATTCGTCTTAGCGCGCATAGGTAGAAAGGGTTTCCCGTCGTGATCCACAAATTGAAATCCCGCATTCACATGGCTCTCGGTACTAATACAAATACTACAAAGAATCAATTTTCGGCCGGGATAATTCACATCCACGCTCAATCCGGCCACATTTTGCCAAGACCCCAGATTATAATCTGCTTCGGTATCTAAAGCCGCATAAACACAATCTGCTCCAGGGCTGTAAGGATTCATATATACTACATCGGAAGCCTCATAAAGTCGACGACGGCTTCTTTACCCCACATAGCTAAGGTCACCATCGCCGAGAACCGTTCGGCCGTTTTATTGGCCGCCAACTCTTCTTTGAGCCGCTCTACCTCGGCCCTCAGCGCCATTACTTCTTCTTCCAGACTCTTTTTTTCGCGCATAAATTCGACGGCCTTTTGTATACTTTCTACGCTCATATCTATATTAAAAAGCCATAGATTTTTAAGATATAATGAACCCAGAACATATTCCTTGTAATGCTCTTATCGTAGGACCCACAGGTTGCGGTAAGACTCAGTTTGTCGTAGAACAACTTTTAGGATCCGTTTAGATACAAGTTGACTACATTGTACTCCTTTGCCCCACCTACGTTAACAATAAGACCTGGGAAAACGTGGGCAAAGAAGATGATGATTTTTTTGTAGACATCTTAGACCCCAATGAACTCTCAACGCATTTAAAATTTTGGCATCGGCAGTGGGGGCACATCACCGAGACGCAAACGTTACTTATTCTAGATGATATTGCCTGCGGCGATGATGTAAAAAAACGTACTTCAGAGCTAGTAAAACTGGCCTTTTCCGGGCGCCATGATAATATTTCCGTATGGTTACTCTCGCAGCAGCTGACCAGCGTCAGTAAGCCCTTTAGAGAAAATATCGGCTCTTTAGTAGTCTTTTACACGCCCAGCAAAAGCGACCTAGAAACCATCCTTAGCGACTATGGCGGCGAAATAACCAAAGAGCAGCTACAAGAACATATGCGGCATTTAAAAGTCAATCAGTATTCTAAAATGATTTTTTCCCTAAGATATCCTTACAGCGTGAAAAATCTATGATTTTTCTAATATACATGAACATCGAAGAGCTATTAGATGAGCCGCCCACACAGCTGGGTGATGATCAACTGAAAGAACAGCTTAATGTTTTAGTCAGCAGCGGCAAATGTAAAGAAATGATCGGCAAAGAACTGACGCATGAACAAGTCAATCAGCTGTCTGAAGCCGATGTGAAGAAGTTCTATAAGCGCTATGAAGTGGCACTTGCCAGTAAAACCACAGACGCCGTCGCCGACAGCGCTATAAAGCTGGCCACTAAACTACTTGGACTTGCACTGCCCATAGACGACGTCCAGCAATTACAAAAAGACTTAAGTGAGGACTATATCATCGCCCAAGAACTTAAGATCACTTGTGGCTGGTTGTCTTTAAAATGCGGCAAGTTAATGGCGTTGGCCAGCGGAGCACTTCACATAGCGCAGCACATCGACTTACAAGAACTTACGACGTCTTGGAGCGACTTCAAGAAGTCACGACTAAGTCAGCCGCAAGTCACCGCAAGTCCGCCACAAGAACTTGATCAAGTCGAGTCAACAACTTAATCAAGTCACCATAAGTCATTTTCAAGTTACTTGATAAGTCGCTATAAGTCATTTTCAAGTTACTTGATCAAGTCACCATAAGTCATTTTCAAGTTACTTGATAAGTCGTCAAGTCCTTAATATATGAGTGACACCGAGCAGAAAGAAGATACTACTACCCCCGCCGCGGCCGAACAAAAGATCACCAAGCCAAAGGCGCCCGGCAGAGTAGCGGCGGGAAAAAAGCTGGCCGAGCTGAATAAAAAGAATAAAGCCAAAAAAGACCCTTCTTCGGAATCTAGTGACGGCTGGGATATCAATCCCGGCTACGTCATCGGCGGCCTTGGCCTTTTAGTGGCCATGGGCAGCTTATACCTACAGTGGAAATCACAGAAGACCGCTGTGCATCTTGAGCCCGTAATACACCATGAACCTAAAGAAAAAAAGCGCTCTAAGATCCCTGAGATGGAATAAAATTCTCTTTGCAGTTAATATAGAATGCCCTCTACATTGATGAAGACCGCTGAAGAAGCCGCCGTACTTACTTCTCTCGTCGCCGCCGTTGGCTGGGTCGGCAAAAAGGCCCTAAAAGAAACCTTCACCGGCGACCCCAGCAGCAGCGTGATGAATTACGTTAAAATGACCGCCGCCGTCGCCGGCAGCATCGCTTTGAGAGATTACCTGATCAAAGAAAAATACCTGCCCAATAGTATATAATGGTTAGTGTCATCGCCGGAAGCATCGCCGCAGCCTTAGCCTTTACAGGCGCCAACTACGGCGGCCGCTATTTAGACAAACTGATTCACGGCGACAGTAAAAATGAATTAGCCGCCGAAAGAAAACGCCACGATCTGGCCATGGAAGCCTATGAAAATGCCCTCGCCGCCTATAATAAAAAAAGAATGGCCTATAGAGACTGGTTAGACCAAAATTACCGCGATAAAATGCAGGCCGATAAGAATTTCCAGAACACCGACTATGCTTTTAAGCTCTATGCCCAAGCGCATCCTCACTTTCAGATGTCGCCCCCGCGGTTTAAAGATTATTACACGCCGTCGCAAAGGCAAAAAAATAATGAATCCTATTTCTTGGTACTTCAGGACTGGCTATAGGAGGTAGCCGTGGCCTATTATATATGATCGTCTTTTTGAACAGCGACCAGAATCCGTTTACAACTTATTTAAACCCGCCGATCAGAGCCCACAAGGTCCGACTTGTGAGTTGCTCTTTGTACAATTCTTGGCATAATTTGATAGCCGGCGTTGTAACAAAAAGCGGAACGCAGCACCTCATTCCTAATTCGCATTACACGCCGCAGACGCTGGCCAAAGAGTTGGCGAAACGCGATGTCGCTTTAACAACAGGGCTGCCCCACGAATGGAGCCTTACACACGACAAAAGCACCACACTGAATCAGCGCATTAAAGACCTGATCGGTTATAAAAAGGTGACGCTGGCCGGTCAAAATATCGACACATTTCATTGGAATGTCCCTTCTAATTATGAAATCCATTGTGACTTAGTTTATACATATGAAAATGGCAGTCGTTCGAATGTGATGGCTAAATTCCCGCCCAAAGGAAATCCGTTTGACCTGGTAGAATATCGCCCCATTTCTTTGGACTATGATATTTGCGACTTGGTGACAGAAGTAAATATCACCGTCAAAGTCGATGGAAAGGTTGTCGATTTTAACAGACGCCAAATTAGTCTTGTCTTGGAATTTATATAATGAACCCCTATCTGATTCCGGCAACTCAATTAATAGTTAAACAAAACCCCACAGATGGAGGCAAATATAATAGCCCGCTTTGGACGGACATCAAAAATCTAAAAATAAACGCCGCGGGTTTTAAAAGCGGCATTCTTTTTTGTAACCTAAACATCGATTTAAAAGGACAAGCCAGCATTCGAATAACAGGCGAAAGCACTGTCGGAACAATCCCTATTTACCCAATAAAACAAACAGGTATGTTCTCCGCCCAACTACCCATCCTGGATCCGCAAACTATTCGAGTCCAAATCGCAGTGGCCAGTGGAGAGGTTTCTGTTTTTACGTCGAACTTGATGGCCTTGTTTTTATAAATATAATGCCCCGCGTCGAAGACAAACTTAAGAGGATTTATTATGGGCCCGAAGGCTATTGGCGAGGAGCAGCGGCTATTAAGAAACTTGCTGTAGCGGCTAGAGTCTCTGAAGACACAGCGAAGAACTGGTTAAAAAAACAAACCCTTTGGCAGGTTTATCTTCCCGCGCCCAAGTATATTCCCAGACCCAGTTTCACTGTGAATGTGCCCAACGAAGTTCATCAGGCAGATTTACTTTTTTTGCCGCACGATAAGGTAAAGAGAAAAACTTACAAATATGCCTTGACTGTCGTGGATATCGCCAGCAGATACAAGGACGCTGAGCCCATAACCAGTAAGGATTCAGGAGAAGTCGCGGAAGCGCTAAGTAAGATTTATAAGCGCGTTTTGAAATGGCCTAAGCTGCTGCAAGTGGATGCGGGGACAGAGTTCATGGGCGCTGTCACTAAAACGCTGAAAGACCACGATACTAAGATCAGGAGAGCTGAAGCAGAGTACCACAGGGGTCAAAGCCTCGTTGAAAGATTTAATCGCACCCTAGCGGAACGGTTGTTTGGATATCAGTATTGGAAAGAACTTAGCAGATCCATCCAAAAGCAACAGGGAGTGGGTGCAGAGACTTCCAGAGGTCATTAAGGCTTTAAATAATGAGGAAACAAGGGCAACGGGAATGAAACCTAAGGATGCCATAAAAAAGAAACACGTCGAACACAAATCCTACGTTAGGAGTTCAAGAGCAGTAGGAATGAAAGAAAAAAAATTGCCACAGAATATAACAGTCAGATATTTGTATCAGCCTGGGGAATTAGAAGGAGGATCCAAAAGAGCTACGGATCCTAATTGGTCTTTGAAAACTTACCAGATTGGAAAGTCCGTCACAAAAGAAGGACAGCCCTGTGTTGTATTACTTAACAGACGGTCCCAAGCCGTGGATTTGTTAAAGAAGAGCTGCTCATCGTTCCTAAAGATTCAGAGTAGTGCTGCACCACGCGCCTGATTACACTCTAAGCACGTCAAACGTATATTACCTACAGAGTGACCTTTCTTATTATTTAAACGGTCCACAGAAAATTGCTGATCGTCGTTTGGTTCAAAATCCCAGAGTAGCGGTATGTTACACTTAGCACACCTTGCGTTGGGTTTATAAACATCATCGACTGTGAGGTCAAATACCTTATTTTTTTCCTCATCAATTCTCTTATACCTTTGTAATTTCTTAAGTATATTTGCTTTAGCCACTTCAGGCGGAGTGTTATCGTACCGTAACTTGCGGACCCCACGCTCTTTTTAGTTGTTTGTAGTATTCAACTCTGCTAACTGCAGTGTAAATAAGATTACTCCAAGCATAAGACGCTGGTCTATAATCCATAAGTTTTCTTTAACTGTTAATCCCTGAGCACTGTGTACTGTCATACAATATCCCAACCGCCAGTCCGGATGCGCTATAATTTTATCTACCAACTTCATCGGAACCCAAGCAATATCATGTTTAACGGCATTTTCTATGACCACATCCGTAAAAGGAACTCGGACAGATTTTTTATATCTTGTATCGCGCGGCCTATAAGAAACCGGCACTGAATGCGAAAGAAACTTTCCTCGATGCCGCATAAACAGATCTTTTTCGATCCTGGCCTGCGTTGCCCTTTTACTACTAAGAACCAAATCCGTCGGTTTCCAGTCTTGTAAAAACGCCTCATAACTATAAGCGGGCATTTTTTTCCTCATCACCTGACACTGACCGGCATCACTTAAGCCCCTCAGAGCCCTTTTAAACATCTTTATCTTCGCATCTTTACTACGATAATCCTTAGTGATTTCTTCCGAATAACAAAACTCTTTTAACCACTCGTGCGGCATTTCTCCTGCAATAGGCGGCGGCTGGCACGGATCGCCCGCAAATATCACCTGCGCCTTGCCCCTTAAGAACTCTACAAACTCTTTCAGCCTCGGCAGCGCCACTGTACATATTTCGTCCCAAAGAATAACTGGCGGTATCTCTTTTATTGCCTCTGGCACCCATTTATCGCCTGTATAACGAAAGAAACTATGATACGTCTGCGCGTCATAACCCTGTAATGTTAATTCTCTTTCTAACCGATGCGTGGGCGTTAAAACCTTTACCCGCGGAAACAGCCTTAATACCCTCGTAGTCTTTCCACTTCCGCCGGCCCCATAAAGATACGAAAAACGTTTATAACTTATAGGATCATTAACACTCGGCAACCTATGAACAGTGCTCGCCCGTTGCCCTTCTTTATGACCGCCGTCGTATTTCACTCTTTCTCGCCAAGTCTTCATTTCTTCATTTTTTATCCGCCATTGTCCACTTTCGGCCATCTCATCTTTGACATAATACATCTTCATCTTTTCTAACACCTCCGGCCGAATATATAAACTATCTGTGGCCACTCTAGGAACATCTTCTTTATCAAACCGCAGCAGCATCGTCAAAAGATTAATATGAGCATAAGATAACATCGAAGCCCTTAAATGATAATATTGCGCCCTATGACTGTTATAGTAACACAGCACTTTTCCATCTTCTCCAAAATCATCAGCCCGCACCATAATATTTTCTTTTACCGCCTTTTTTATTAAAAAGTTCAGCTCTTCTTCATCTGTTATTAACCGCCGCTGCATATATTTTTCTCCCGCACTAGCACCTTGGGTAAATTTACCTATGACAATCCGTGCGGCATGATTATCTTCTGGCAGCCACTGTGTTTTATCTCCATGACAAAGAATAGCCTCATGCGCCGTATAATGTAAAAGCCCACGCTCTTCAAAAAACTTTAACAGGGGCACTGGCAACCATCCTTTTTCTTCTATATGCCGCCCATACCACGCATAAATAATCGGATGTAAATCTTCTTTAAACCTCCACGTCGTCAACTTTACAAACCCATTCGCCAGGGCCTCATAACTACCATCGAGGGCCACTCTAAAGAACTGCGAGTCCGGATGTCCATAGCGCTTATAATATTCTTCGCAGTCGCCGAGTCCTTTAAAGCTGGCCGGATAACAATGTTTCATATCCAAAGACACATAATCTTCTTTTTTATATTCCATATTCCAAAGCCCTCCATGTCCATGTTCTACACAAGCCTTAGCAATCTCCGGTAGCTCTTTTGGCGTCGGCCGCCAATGATTTCTTTTTCTGGCGGCGACAAAGTCTAAAGAGCTACTACAAAACACCTCTTCTCTAAAATCTTCTCCCAGCACTTCACAGGCTTCTCTTATTTTTTCATCTTCTATTTGCGGCCTATAAAGAGTACCATCTTGTGTAATAAACTGTGTTCCCTCAGCGTCTAACAGCCATATCGAATTATCTTTAATAAAATCAGCGCCGTCACAAAGAATATTACCTTCTAAATCAAATTCCGTCCATAGCGGATTGACATCTTTATACACTTCTACTCTTTTTTTCCGTGGAAACCTTAATTCTCTCCAAGCGTGCCCGTTATGCTGATAAATCTTTATAGCGGGCCCGGCGCCATTATACTTATGTGTCCCCGGATAAATAAAACCGCCCATAATATCTAACACGGCTATTTTTCTCTTTATAGCCTCTTCTAATTTCTTTATCGCCTCTATAGTGCCTCCCGACCTCTGTGTATTTTTTTCCCATGTTCTTATAGCTTTTTTTCGCTCTTCAGTTAAACTGCCGCCTTTCGTAGAGTCTGTAAAATATTCTCTAATGAGCTTAGCAACACAATTACCGGGATGTCTCATCGGCCGTAGCTTTTCTACATTGGGCTCTTTTATTTTATAAGCCAAATAAATAACCACGGTTACAGGATAGGCCTCATCGTAATACAAAGAATCAATTCCCACCAACGCACCCGGCGCTGTATTTTTATTCAAAAGGAAAAGATCTTTTTTATTGCTGGCCCGAATTGGATGTCTTCCTTCTTCAATGACCCACTTATTGCCATCGTTTTTTATAAAAGTCACCTGTAGACGATAATCGCCCTCAGGCAGCCGATTAATAATGTCTTTTGCTCTTTTTTCTGTCATCGAAGCATCTGTATCCTTTTCTATAAACGTTGTAAAAACTATATCTGCATTTGTGTTATCTATTACATTATTTCTGAGGCGCGCTATTTCTTCATTTGCAATGGGAGGCAACTCGCTTTGTAAAAGCCAGTCAACAGCGTCCATATATATATTATAATTATCTTATCCTTAATAACCGAAGATATCTACAGCAGCAGTAAGGTTTATCGCCTTTTTTTCTCCCTCGGGGCCCAAAAACGCCCAGAATGGTGCAGTGAATCCCCGTTGCCGACAGCACCCGATCTATACAGGCAGGCCCTGTAAATTACGAGGCGCGATCGAGGCAAAACCTTACTGCTGCTTTCATGGCTAACTTCAATCAAGAAAAGTCTAGTAAATAATGAATTTCAGAATTTGTGTGGGAAGTAAGTTCAAAGTTCACCAATAATATTTGTTCTGAAATTTCAATTATTAAGTACAACTTGATTTTCCAAGCTTCCAAACAAACTTCGGGACCCTGAATTGTCAAAAGTTATGCGAAATGCAGTATAACTTTACTGATGGCACAAAAAGTGGCTTAAGTGACAACTGCCTACATGTACATCACAGGTTGACAAATCCACTTCAACTTAAAACCTCCTATAGAGTAGATTTCATATGGCTGTGAAAATATCACAGTCATGCATGGTATAGCATGGTTACAGCAGGAATTTCAAATGTTCTTGGACACAGTAGCACTGAATATGTGGTCGCTTCACAGTGTGGTCCATTTCATAGTCATAAGAAATCTGCTCTATCACAGACACCCCAATCACGTCAGCAGTCTCACCTTCCATGTCAACATGATTATATTTAAACTTCTTTGCTTTACACAGTCTGATACCATCTATTATGGAAGCATGGTTTGTCTCATCACTGAATATTGCATCTTCAGGATTCAAAATAACTTCAAATAATCCTGTATTGGCATCAAAGCAACAAGCATACAGAATTGCATCCTCTGTCTTATGAAACTTGGAGATCTTGCCCTCCAGTTGCTTGTGAAGATCCTGTGAGTTAATTTAATGTTCTGAGTGAAATTAAAGAAGGAATATTTTTAATGACAGGTAACAAGTCAACTGGCATGCATGCAGAGTAACTTGCTTAATTAGGAGAATAGTGAACAGGCAGCAGATCTAGAGATGTGATATGATACACAGGGTTGCATCTTGTTCAGATCAAGATTTTAAGTAGACAGCAAATGAACTTTACTAGACAGCACTGGGGGAACAATGCTTTGTGGCATAGTCTTTTACTTAATCATTCTTTTCTTCTACATGTAATTGGCTGATTTTTTCACTTTTCCTAGCAATTAACTTCCAGCTGGCAGCAAAATCTCAAAGTTGATGACAATATTGTCAGTCACATTAGCAGCACAGAGACACATGTTTTATATTCATTTGCTTATTGCTCAAGCAATGTTGCTGTACTTTACTAACAATAACCTCTAGTGCCTGTAGATACCCAATTTTACCTGTGTTCCACAAATGAACCTGACGGAGCTTAGTCCATTACCATATTTGTCAATTGCATCTTTGGATGCCTGGATTACATCTGGACTAGACTATAAATGAAAGATTAATATTCAGGAGCAATTCAATATTTTACTAAGAGTTAATCCTGGATTATCACTAGTAATTGGGCCTTCAGGAACCATTGGGTTCTCCTCACCAATTCAGTAACCCCTGCAGGCCAAGGAGAACTGTGCTTACTAAGGCTTAAATATGTTTTTGGATATGCAGCAAGTCATTTGTCATGTCAAAGTCTGGCCAGACAAATTAACTAACTTAATGGACTATGATGAGTTGTGTTTGGTCAGATATCCAACAAATAATATTGGCCAGTAAAATTGTCATATTTATTGGACATTATTTTGTCCAAATGCCAACTTCTTTGCAGCCTTGCTTAGATTTTGGAAGTACTGATTCAGAAGAAACCTGCTTGAATATGTCAATGCCCCTAGTATGGCATACACTAACAAAATAATACTACCGGCCTTACTTAATTCTCAAAAAGATACTTAAAATGAAAATTCTTTTACTCACAGACAAACCCAAGTAATTGTTTGCACAGAAGTTGAGTATATTGCCCTTCTTTCCCTCAATACCAACTGAAGGAGCCTGCTTGGTAGTGATAACCCGCTCAGTTTTCCATGTTCCTGCCTCTTTAATCCCATTTAGTTGTTCTTCCAGTATCTTCTGAAAGGCTACTGATGCACTACTTGAATATCTTCCAGGTATTCTTAGTAAACATGCTGTTGGCAATAACAGACAGTATTGTTTTTGTTTTTGTACTAGCTGTTTGGATAAGTCTGGCAATAAGTGGCTAATTGATTAAACAACATAGAAGTGCAATGAGAGCTCAAGATCAGTTTAGTACAGAAGAAAGCAAGAATACGACAGAATAAAGAGCTAGACAAGAGAGTTAAGAACAGTGCAGAGAAAGACTTGAATAGAAGAACAAGCAAAGGAGATGGAGGAAGCAGCAAGTAAAAATAACCAGAGACGGGTAATAAGTGTGGTATCACCCTGCTAAGCATAGCTGGAAAAGCATTCTGCAACTTTGTTCTTCTACATATTAGGGATGCTGTGGACAAGTGACTCAGAGAGAACCAGGATGGTTTTAGGAAAGGAAGATCTTATGTGGACCAATGTTGAAGTTACAACAGGACCTCTTGTTCGAAGGGCAATTAATGCTAATCCTGGCCGGTTAAAATGAATTGTTTTCTTTAAAGTTGGCTACCTCACCCATGAGCTTGATAATTACCTCGGAAAAGCAGCGAATGCTTTTAATAAACTGTTACCCATCATGCGCCATAAATCCATCAGACATCTACAAACATGGCGAGTGATTGCCACCTTATTATATGGGCTGAAAAAATTGTAACACTACTGTACAAGAAGATAAATGCTTAGCAGCTTTTCATACTAGATGCCTCCAAAGAACCCTTGGTATGTCCTGGAGAGACCACGTTACAATACAAATGAAGAGATAATTGAAAGAACTGGCCAGACATCTCTAATAAACATCTTGAGACAAAAGCAGTTAACATGGTTGGTCATGTTGTACGCATGTCAACACCCCATTTGCCTCACAGACTACTGCATTGGGAGCCAACAGGACATCTCCACCCAGCTCAGGTAGACATGCGTTGGAGGGACACACTAAGTCACAAGGGATTTGCAAGAGACCAACATTTCCTTTGAGGAGGCAGTGGTCGCAGCCCAGGACAGAAAACAATGGCCGTCTTTTGTGTTTGCGCTATGTCGGCGTGCCCCATAGCAGCAGTAAGTAAGTAAGTAAGTAGTACGTACTGTTTTACATTTGGATTTAGAACCTGGTAGGCAGGTCGGCTCCCTATACTTTTTGTGATTCAGGATTACTTATTATTGGTTGTGTATTTTCTTGGAAATTAAACTACTAAAACACAGTGCCACAACAGAGAATAGACCTCACAAAATAGAATTTTGTAGCAGTAATGATTGAAGAGGTACTTGTTTTATAGAGAGGTGGACATTGTAGAGAGGTGATGGTCACTGTAGAGAGGTGGTCATTGTAGAGAGGTGGTCATTGTAGAAAGGTGGTCATTGTAGAGAGGTGGTCATTGTAGAGTGGTGGTCATTGTAGAGTGGTGGTCATTGTAGGTAGGTAGGTAGGTAATTGCTTTATTTGCATGACTCATTTGATTACAAGTATTGCAAAAGCATATTAATTTTACAATGATTATATATATATAAAGATGTAGAGTGGTGGTCATTGTACAGAGATGGTCATTGTAAAGAGGTGGCTGTAGAGAGGTGGTCAGTTATAAAGGAAGTCATGGTAGACTGAGGTTCAGACAGAGCAAAACATCTGTACCACAAAATTTAAAGCAAAAGACTACCAGTGGCTAAGATGCGAAAACTAAAATATTGTCACGTCTCGTGTTGTAGCTACGTGGTAGTCAGTCCATTCTGTCCATGGTAGAAACCGAGCTGATTATCAGTTCTATTCTCTCTTACCTTGTGAATTGTAGAGTAATTTAGAACACCTTGTTGCTAGCAATGACATGATGTAAAATTATTATAGCCTGTAATCGCAGAAGACTGAGGAAAACAGAATAAAAATCACAGACAATCACGTAAACGAGTGTCTCGTGTGTTTCTCGTGTGAAAACACGAGGATCGAAAAATTCCGACAAGATTCCGACATTGTTTCGAGAGATTCCGAGTTTTCCCCGGCCGAAGGAATCCAATCAGCGGTATTCCCCATGAGTAGTCATAAACAAAATTACACGTTTACAAAAGAAGGTCGGAAAAAATTGCGTCAAAATTTGCATTTTCAGGCTTTACTTTTAGGTATTTCAGGATATGCGACGAGCACATAGTAAGTAGCAACAGTTAATCTCAATTTCTCTCGGTTTTTCATGTGTAGAGTATTTTTTTTTGCTGACAATTGATGCCAATTTTTGTACACTTAGACGTTGGCAACGGAATGCATCCGGCACATCGAAGCGACCAAATGCTCGAAGAAGAAAACGAACGGTTAGAGCACAATCTATCAAATAAAGTACAAGCGTTGAAATCGGTGAGCTTCTCGTGTTTGCCAGTTTGGATTGTTAAAGGCTATGACCACAGTACAATGTATAAACTTTTAAAATGTAACTATGTAGCCAGACTGATGTTAATATGCTATTAAAGACTTAACTTATGTGTGATTTGTTTTAATTCCTGTCAGCTTTCAATCGATATAGGACATGAAGTTAGAACCCAAAATCAATTATTAAAAGAAATGGTAAGATTGTATTGACCATGTTTAGAAATATAATGTCATTTTATTCTTCATCCTCGGGGACCCAGGGCAAAAGGAGAGGGGGGGGGGGGAAGGAGAAGGACCGGAGGGGGAGGGGGAAGGAAAGGGAAAGGGGAAATGGACGCCAACTACCCCAAACCATTTCCAATGGCAAAACTTAATCCTCTCTGTGATTGGCCTCATTATAATTTAATCATAGATTATGAGGCCAATCAGAAGCGTTTGTGCAGTTGAGCTCGATTCACCTAAAATTACAAGTAAAAAAGTTGACCCCACGCATTGCAACACCTCTTAAACAAAGGGAACAGACACGCGAAAACCTTAAACAGAAGCAGAAGCTGGTTGTATCAAAAATTATTCAGAAACAAGTTGTGTTTGCATCTAGCTGCCCATAGGATTTGGGAAAAGTTTGACTTACCAAATCTTGCCTGGAATTTACAATGCTTTGTCTGATCTTGGTGTGCAGAACTTGACACAAACATAAACTAGCATAGCATCCAAGTGATAATTTAGATGTGCCAGCTATTTTTGTTGTATGATCTTGTTTACGTGGGATATCCCTAATAGGATTATGTTTTGCTGTTGGAAATGGTTTGGGGTAGTCAAATGCTCAGGACGTCCTTTTCTCCTTGCCCTTTCCTTCCCCCTTTCACCCTGGGTCCTCAAGGACGTTTATTCTCATAATAATGATGATTCTGATTATGATGTTAGAACGTTAATAATGGAAGCCTTTTATCAATGATAATGACACCATTGTTGATTTGTGACACTGTAACCCATCCTCACTTAAAAATTGGTTGTGTTAAGATATGGGGGATGGAACTTTGAGGTTGTAAGAGGGAAGGAATGTCGCTGAAGAGGAGGTGGAAGGGTCACAATAAACTCTTCTGTGTGAGCTTTAATTCCCATTGTCACTTGTGAAAGAGGTCAAAGCAGAAGCTTGCATGGTTCAATTATAAATCATATTGGATGTCTCTCGGGACATTCATTACTGTTGCAACCAGAAAAGGAGGTGCAATTGAGCTTTAACTACACTCTATGAGCTCAGGCAAATCAGTTTACAATCAGTTTACCAGTGAGAAAGGAATGATAATCAGTTTGTTGTATAAAGACTATGATAATATCAGTAATGGCTTTGTTGAATTACAGTCATGTAGCTTGTGATGTGGAGGCTGATGGAAGTTATGATGATAGCTGAGCACCATAGTAATGATGATGATGATAACCATGTTATTCATCATGAATTTTCCTGATCCCTAGCAGCCTTACTCAAAGTTAATCATGAATGCTTATCTTTCAGGATGATGATTTTGATTCAGGTGGATCATTACTCTCAGCAACAATGGGCAGACTGCAAGCCTTAACGAAGAAAGGACATCATAAGATTATGTGTTATCTTATGTTATTTTGTTTCTTTGTATTCTTTGTTGCTTGGTTTATTGTAAAAAGAAGATAATGTATTGAAGACCACAGAAATTTAAAGATTTATTAGATATTTGAACAGAGTGATGAAGAAAGGATTTTTGAATCTTGAACAGTGGCATTTTTCTTCATCTACAGAATCCATGAGTGAGAGACTCATGAAATGGACAGATGAATAATTCATTGATAGTTGAAAGATAGCGCGATTAATGAGTAATTAAAAAAGACAGCAAAGTATGTTAATGAATAATTTTCAAACAGACAGTTATAATGTGATTGTCCTCATAGTCATGGAGATGGGATAAAATGTCATCATGATGGTATCGGTACAATTTTGGTACCATGCACATACCTCATCATTAGTTTGTTAAATCTATCTAGAAACCGAGGACCATGCCTTAAGCCTCAAAGTACAACTGCCTCACAATGCACTGTGCCTTACTGCATGCAATATTTTGTGAGGTGGCTGTAATTCATTCATATGTAAAAGTAAAGGAATTAGGAAATTATCAAAACATCTCTCCAGATTTGAGGGACATTTCTCCAGAATTGAGATCTTTGGGGGTTGGCAGGTCTGAAAACAATACCCAAATTCTTATTTCCATAGAGTGACTATAATTATATACATATATCTGCAACATATTGAACTTGTGTTATTGTGACTGTGCCATATTGTAGCTGTGACTTGCTTTGATTTGTCACAGCAATTATGCTCTGTTCATGAAATTGATGCATTCATTTATTTAATTTTGCTATTAGACATTATTTGGGTAATTATTACTATTAATGATTGCCCATAGGCAAAAAAATTGTCAAGTTGAGAATGGGTTTTGGCTTCCTTAAATAAATTTCCTTAGGAAATAAAAGTTATAGAAGAAAAAATGAAAAATTTAGAAGGTAGCAATGCAATTTATAACTAGTTTACCAACCTATTTTTCATTTTTTCCATTCTCTTCTCCATTTAATAAAGCTGAAACTCCATGAAATTAATATAAATATATTTCTTAAATACAACTGAATGTAAATATTTCAATTATACATGTTGAACAAAAATGTAAAAACTATTCAATTGATCCATTCAAATAAAGTTCCACTTTTACTCGAATTTTGGTTGATATTGCGTTACATCCTAGATGGCGTGACAGGCGTAACGCACTACATGCAGCCAGACGCGCGGCGCGTGCAGCATGTGGCGGGAAAACACCGTACTAGTAAAAGATTTTGCACTTCTAACCTAAGCGCTTCTTGTTAAAATTTAATGGTTTCTTTCGCTTTAAATTCCACCCTTTTCTTTTTATGACAAAAATTTTTATGGTTGCTTATCACAAAATGTAAAATTACTGAATGTTGTTTCTTAAAAAGCAAGCATAAATTTGCTGCATAAAACGACAGGAAAAATAGCTCACCAACTTTGGAAGGAAAACGCTGCGCGTGTATCTGACAAGAATGGATGAAGTTTTTGAGTCGAGAATAGGAATTTTGACTTGAATAGTGGTCATGAGGATAAGAAAAAATGCTGAAAAAGGTAGGACAAATCTTTCTAAATATTGTTTTGCCACTTGAGTCTTGTTATACGCTTACATTTTTCTGATTTCCAAAAACGAAATGAACTTGCTTTACACATCTCAATGGCTTCCTTGTACCTTTTATAAACGTTTGAAAAGTCGGAGAAATCTTCAGACAAAGCAGTGAAGATAAAAGCGATATAGAGAGAAAAGTCGAATCTACAGAAAGAAGGAAAAGACGAAGAAAAAGAAGGCACCACGAGGAGAAAAAGGATGTAAGTTTTCACTAACTTGTAGTTTCGTTTCTCATTCGGGCAAAGCTTGTTTTAACTTGTATATTTCCGTTTTCATCAACGTATTTACACAACAAAAGACAGAAATACCAAAGAACAAACAAACAGAGCAGGATTCAATTATAACTAAACAGAGGATTACAGTAAGTGAAGGATTTTCGTTATTAGGCAAAAACTTACAAAACGTAAAATTTTGCTAACAAACTTTCGCTTATTTTTCCTTTTTTTCCCCTTTCTTTATTCAAAGAATAAACTCGGTATTTATAACAAGGGCAAAAGTTCTGAAACAGTGCTACGAGGTAGGTATTTATTTTTTGCACAAGGACTTTTATTAAATAAGATAATTCTCACTTTGTCAACCTCACCGCAATGTTCCGTAAAATTTTACAATTGACATTGTTGGATACTAATTCTTCCAGGCAAAAACAAGCAAAAAGAGCACAGAAAGGTAGACTGAAATTAGTATTGGCGGTAGAATTGTCATATGCATGTGAAAGGACTTAGTGGATTATGTTTCTGTTTAATGAAAAAAGTTATACAAACGGGGTATTAAAGGTTTGGACCTCGGGATGGAGCCGATAAAACGTGTTTGAGTGTTGTCCTCCAAATGTCGCTTATGGTATAAAGTAATAATTGGTGGTAATAACTTAGTGGTTGTGTCTTCCCTTTAGGGTTCGGAAGACCTAAAAGAACAAATGAAAAAAGACCTGTCTAGAGTGTTGGATTGCTCATCGTTCAAAATTCGACCTCTTGGGTCATCGGGACATTCAGATACAGAAATAGCAACAGGTACGAATATAAATATCGTCTCTTTCTTTCAGAATACTCATAGACTGCGCGCAGTCCCCCTTTTCCCTCCAGATTCAATAAAGGCGAGACACGTGGACGAGCGGAAATGGGGTTGAGTTGGGGAGAGAGAGGGACAGCAGATATTATACAAATCACCCTACTTTTCCTCTCCCTTCTTCCCTCCCAAATTCATTCCCACTGCCGCTCGTCCGCGTATTCTAAAATTTGCCGAATCGAAAGGAAAAGTGGACTGCTCCCATTCTAGAATACTCATAAATGTGGCAACATTCTATTGTTGATATTTTAGATTTTCATCCTGATATCTCGCGAACATCGGCAACATCAGCAACAGCAAGGTACAATATTTTACAATTGTAGTATGACTAGACTATAATTTATTGTACTACGGTTTGGAAAATACGCACAATCAGGATCATACACACAAACACCCGACATGCTCTAAGGTCTTTTGCACAATCAATTATGCAAAATTGGCATAACGAAATGAAATTTTCGGAGTGTTATTATTAGACATGAAAGTTTATTATGATTTAGTCGAAGTCGAGGCTAACAAGGCTGACCTCATATTAAAATGTTACAATTCTAGTCAAAATTTAGTTTTAAGGCGGGGATATGACAAAGTACTAAATTTTATTTGTATTTATAGTTCTGTCATCTATAGCTCTTTTGCAATGTATGACAACGAAGCATTAATTTGCCCGGTGGGGAAGGGGACTCCATTGTAAAAAGGATTGCATGGGTATGCTCATCGGAAATCTTAAAAGATACCCCTAAAAGATACCGGAAGTCTTTTAAGAAGGGTGCGGCTGGACGATTTTTAACCCCTAAGAGACAACAGCGATAACAAGCTAATGAACATTATTATGATGAACATAAAATTGAACGGTCGAAACGCTTTTGTTGGGCAAATTTCTTCCATTTGAGAACAAGATAATAAGCGATGGGCTCTTTTGATACCCTAAGAGAGACCAGGAAATGCTAAAACTCTAAACTTCAATTTTAACACCCTAAAAGATACCAAATGACGAGCATACCCGATCCTTTTACAATGGAGTCCCCCCGGGGGCATTTTGAAAGAAACAAGGTGTTAGAAAAATTTTATTTTTTGTATAGAATTTTTCCCGCCATTTTTTTGCGGAAAAAAATACGAAACTAAAAAAATTCATAACTCTACCTCCCCTTATCCAATTTGAATGCTGTTTTCAATTTCGAAATTGTTACTTTAAGAAGAACAACGTAGTACGTCTTTGGTAAATATCTGCAAATTTCGATAAAAACATGCTCGTTTATTGGGTGATTTATGTCCACCGTGACCATTACACACGAGGGAGCATTTTCAATTTGCTCCTGGATCATGTTTTCACATATGGTCCAGATAGTTACTAAGACCGACTGCCTCTCTACCCCTCTACAGCCGGCGACCTTTAGGAGGAATTCTGATCAGTAACTGAGATAATGCAGAACTCAGAGTTTAAAGACTTCCCTACAATCGCTAACTTGTCCCCTTGATAGTTGTATAATGGCCAACTTTTGTCCAAGGAAAGGGAAGGGCCGGGGGAGAAAGGAAGGGGAGGGGTTGAGAGGGGGGAAGTTGATGAAGGAGTCGGAGTGGAAAGATCCAAGAGTAGAAATCTTTGATCTAATTCAGTTTTTAAAATTAGTAAGGCTCAGGTAAGGTACGTCGGGCGTTTAAACCAGGGTCGAAAATTCAAATTGTCTATTTTATTTTGTAGTGAATGTAGCTCTGTAGGAAACCTTAGCATCTGTAGTCATTCATCTTATGGGAGCCGAGTAGGACTTGCATTCAAGGTAACGCCACAATTTCGCTATCAGCAATCATATATTACGTAAAAATAGAAAAACAAATTAAAACAAAACAAAAACAAAACAATATAAAACAAAACAAAACAAATCAAATCAATACAAAAGTACAAAAACGACTGAAGTGGTTGGTAAGCGGCAGATATATTTTCGAAGCACTTCTTTTACCATTTTAGACACCACTTCATGAGATTTCAGAGAATCTGATAGCTAGTCTACACCCTTCAGATATCTTTCATGGAAGAGGTAGGTATACAACGAATTGGAACAGATTTCATATATATGAGTGGGAAACGATGCAGTAAGGTTCCTGACTGGTTATAGACCAGATTTCGTATGAGTGTGAAACGGACCGCCCCATGCCGTGGCCGTGTCAGTGCCGTATTGTCTATAAAAACATTCGAAATAGGCCATATGCACTAACAGGTCATGTGACTCCATCTCCCCTAAATCAAGCAGCACCATCAAAATGAGCTCCAAAAAATGAAAGAGCACCTCGATATTAGTAAAAGTGCAAAGTTTCAGTTTTTAAGATGAGTAAGAGAAAAAATGACAGTAAATTTAAGATTAGATATATTTCTTAAGATTCATTCGGAAAAACGCGTTGGATAGCACGAGCTTGCCATCCAACTCATTTTTCCAAACGAATCTTAAGAAAATATCCAACTTAAATTTACTGTCATTTCTCCTGTATTACATCTTATGAGCTGAAACTTTGCACTTTTACTTATATCAAGGTGCTCTTTCTATTTCTGGCGTTCGTTTTGACGGTGCCACTTGATTTAGGGGAGATAGACCTATTCCTGCTGTATTGTATTGCTGACCGTGCAGTGCCGTTTTCACAGCCGTCATGCGAAATCTGATCGATATTCAGTATTATGTACCGTGAATGTCCGGTACTGTCCATACGTAGTTTTCTCAGAATTTTTCTGATCCACTTCAGTAGAGCGCACTTGATCACACAAACAACAACTCGGCAGTGAGCACATTACATTTCATATCTAATGCAATATTGCTCCAATGCCTGTATCTGCACCTGCAAACTAATAATATATTTTTTCATTTTCTTAGATTACTTTATGGAAGTCAAGGAACAAATTTTGAAAGTATTTAAGCAAAGGTTTGAAAGTTTTAGATCCTCGTTTAAAAGACTTAGTTCACGACGTTCCCATGCATCGCAACTGTTTGTTAAGCCGAAGCCTTGTGATTCCCACCGTCGGAATTTCAAGTTCGATCTTAACTCCTTAGATATGATAGGAGGAGGGGTTAGA
Source organism: Telmatactis stephensoni (assembly GCA_029948255.1). NCBI lineage: Eukaryota > Metazoa > Cnidaria > Anthozoa > Actiniaria > Isophelliidae > Telmatactis > Telmatactis stephensoni. The sequence goes on from JALIZF010001432.1 coordinate 140,979, forward strand.
AGGCGGGCTGCACGCTCCTTTGAATTAAGGATACTATCTGGACACTTGTTAGGCAATTTTCTTCCAGGCATTTATCTTAAAGTTATATAATTGAATGGTACTTATAATTCAATACTTTTTAGCTCAGCAAATTTATCAGCTGAAATGAAGCAGGCAGGGATTCCATATGATGTACAAAAACGATGTCTCAAGAGACAGAACGGTATGAAAAAATTATGTCTCTATATTTTCAACGATGCCATTTCCTGTTTTTACACTTCCTCGTTATTTCAGAAAGCAATTCATGCGATCATAAAATTTAAAAGAATCTCATATTTGCACGCATTGCGCAAATTAAAAGGGGAAGAAAAGAGAGTCAAGAAAGGAGAAGAAAGAGTGGAAATTGGGATAGCATGCGTAGCCGGCGCTTTTTGGGAAGGAAAGGGGGGGGGGGAGGGAAAGGGGAAGAATTGGGTACTCCCTACTTATAGTTGGTAGAAGACAAAAGAGGTATCCTGTTTTACCAGTTCTTACATCATCTTCCCATCTACTACAACCTTGTTTTTTGATTTTAAAAAGCTGTATAAGCTCGATTGTGTACCTTTTATTAATAACTTGCAGAAGAGGAAGAAGCCCCAAAAGCTGAATCAGCTGTATCATATCAAGAAAATCATGACAATTTTATGGTTGCGGAGAGAAATACAACCAGTAAAGACAACCACCAAGATGTCATACAACCACAAAGACAAGAACAAGAACCATGGGCTGTTAACACTGTAGTCCATCAGGGATATCCAGTTTCTACATCAGACCATATAGATAATCCATTACCTCAATGTACCGATAAAAAGGTGAGTGATCTCAGATGCACTCTCGGGTCCGCTTAGACGCCCTGGGTGCCCATCGATGTCTCAGATAGAATGGAGCCTTGCTTGACAGAAGTTTCCATGTGAAGCAACACTGAAGCTGTTCATGTCTCTGTTGTGCAAAAAGCACGTAATACAGTGGAACCCCTCTCTAAAGTGGACACCCAAAGACCGCAGAAAAGTGTCCGTAATATTAATAGAATTGTCCGTTCCATTAGAGGTTTCATTGACAAGGAAATGTATGGAGAGTCCAGCTAATGGACATATCCATTATAGAAGTGTCTCTTTTTGGAGGTGTCCGTTAGGAGAAGTTCCACTGAGTGGGTAAATAATTGCTTTATAACAGAACCATGCCTCATGAAAGTGTTTCAAATGCCAGGGCCACTTATTAATGCTCGCTTTTAATTGGAACATTCCTCATGTCTTTCCTTTCCTCCCTATAGGGACCTATAGGGGAATGGTTTCAGAAACGCAAGATTGGGAGTTGACATCCACTTACCATTCTAGGTTGAAAAATTCAACAATCACTTATCCCTTATTTATATAATTTTTTCTAACGCTTTCCTTTTTCAGACATCAAATTTGCTCGTAAAGATGCTTGATGGGAAAAGCTCAAATATAGAAAATGAAAAAGAAAGTTATTCTTTTGCTAATCTGGAGCTGCTTAGATCTCATAGAGGAAAACTTTGCCAAGAGAGCAATATTTCTAGCTGCACAACTTCAGGATATGATATCATTGATTTTCTTGATCGCAACACCACCACCACCAACACAACCAAGACGTGTAAACGGGACATTCACATTTCTGATAGTGAAGACGACGAACTGTATAACAAACCAATTCCAGATGTTTTTCTACCCAAGAAACCTTCAATGGATACACCTACACCGCCAAGATTTTATAGAAGGAAAATGTATTAACAGGGCTTTAGTCGGTTCACACTCATATAAGTATAAGGAAAGCACATGGACTCCGGTGGTCCTATTATCAAATACGGGCGAATGTCTTACAAGAACAAGTGTCGACCCGTGTGGCACCCCTACAACAGCTGCGCACAGTTGTTGCAACGTGTAGCTAAATTGGTTAGTGCGCTGTCTTCTGAGCGAGAAGTCCCAAGTTCGATCTCAAGTCATCTCACACTTGTTTCAATGCAACTCCTTTCCATTCTTTGTAATCTTAATTAGCTTTTATAACTCTTAAACGGAACATTAATGAAGAGAGGGGATAAAGAGCGCACTGTCGGCTTCCTTCGTGTTGAAGGAGCTACCGACGCTAAATATTAGTGCTTTACATTAACATTTAACGATATAGAAAAAGTTGCAGATGTAAATCTTGATGCTACTCTTGAAAATGCAGCTGTTCCAGGGGTGGATACATGGTGCAGTCACATGCACTTTGGAGAAAAAGTTGTTGGAAAATGTTTTGTCCAATTAACGAGAAATGCAAATCAACTCAAGTTTTGACTTTGTCCTGTGATGGCTATATCAGATATATTGCAAGGACTTGTGCGCTCGATTTGGTTGAGTTGATGCAAGTTTTCCCATACACCACTGACACATCAAAACTTTACACGTCCTTAGCTCTTCTTTTTAGTCAGAATTTGTGCAACTTTTTTCTCTACAAGTAATTCCAACAAAACAACTTTTCTTTTCCTTCTACTTGTGCTTATGCTTATATGAAAAGGTGAACCAGGGCTTATATGAGATGGTACATTATAGTATAATACATTCAGCACAACAGTACAGAGACATTTACTTTGCAATACTGATAGCAAAACTACGTCTAAACATTTGTACTATATACAGTATGAGTAAAAATCTCAGTGACCATCTAAATAATTTTATCTGTTTATATGATAAAATAATATCATTTTCAGGAAAACTATATTAAAGTTTATCAGACAGGAAAAATGCTGTCTTGAACATTTGTAACAAACATCTGCCGGCCTTTCAAGTATGAAGTTCACGAGTTAAAATGGCCATAATCCCACAAAGCAGAGAATCGGTTCAAATTCTTTCCCTTTTAGTGAAATATGAATATTATAAAACATTATAGAGCGATGTCCAAGGTGCCTGTATATTTCACTTGCCATATAAAAGGCAAAAGTTTTATGAACTTTATGCACATATTTCATTCTAATAGTCCAGTTCCGAGTATGCTTCACCTGCCGAATACAAACGATTTAGAACCAGGCTATGTGCTAAAACTTTTGTCGTTACAAAATTTGTAACAAGACAAAAGTCTTAGCACATAGTCATTTAACGACTTAGCTTTATGCACGTAGCCTCATCTGAATTCTTTTGTTTGTGGCAAGTGAAGTGTATCTCAGAAGTTGGCTATTCCTTTTTATCCCACACCATAGAAAATACAGCCAATCAGAAAGCAGGAAATCTGCTGTATATTTTGCCGAGGCATTGCAGTAATTGGCTGTATTTTCTATGGTGTGGGATAAAACAGTTATACCATTTTCATTTTCCACAACTGAATAATTAACATCGTCTCTTGGAAGCAGGATACTTTGTTTTCAATTCCTTTTTAAACTGTCTAAATAAGTCTCTATTATCATCATTTTCTTCATCTTTTTGCTTGTGAAACTTATTTTTAAATCCATGGTGAATCAGAAAAGCACTATCCAGCACTTCAAAACTATATCCTGCAATATGTGTTTCACACACTTGGCTGATTCTGTTGAAGCCATACTGTGGATAGTAAGGAAATAAAATGCTTTTAACACTGTAAAAAACTTGCTATATGGGCCAGTTTTTTGTTTTGTTTGTTTGTTTGTTTGTTTGTTTGTTGTTTTTTTTTGAGGGGTTTGGGAATCCTTTTTGTGAAAATTATAGATGCACTGTCAAGAAATGGACTGTGAAAAAATAGGGCCATTTTCCCTTCTCTCTCGTCGATGTCCATGCCCCAAAATGATAATTCCTCGATTGGAATTAAAATGCTAATCATTGCTAATAACTTCATGTTTTGGTTGGTTAAGGAGTCATTGACTTCTGAAGCTAAAGGGCTGTATTTTCAGCAGTATACAGTGGCTGTTACCAAAGCAGTTTTTAAAGGAGCACTTCAATCTAAATCAATGAAAATTGAAATGGCTTGAAACTTAGCTAAACCCATCTATACAGTCCCATTAATCACCATGAAGCAACATTTTCTTCACATCCAAAAGAGAGGGATAGAAATTGTCAAGTTATTTAGCATTTAAATTGTGAGTAAATGATGTCATTTACTCAATCCTAATGTTCTTTTAGGTTTTAACCCAAAATTTATTTGATAATGAGCTTAAAATGTAGATTTTTGTCAGAGAGTAGCTAGTTATTTAGCTATATTCATTTTTATATAGAGATAATTAGTTTTCACTGATTTTCATCCAAGTGGGCCTTTAAGGTCAGAAAAATGTAATTACCACACCCTCAAAAATCTGTGTCTCCACTCCAATTTCGACTTTTCCATCCTCATTCTTTTCTGCATGTGTCAGTATCCTTGTAAGTTTTACTCACCATAATGTTCAAAGGGACTTTTTAGTGGAGACACAAACGTTTGTAGGTGTGGCCATCAAATGGACATCCATAGATATAGTAGCTTTGACATGAAATCTGTCCTAAGTCTATCTCTTTGACATCTAACTATACCTTTTTAAATCTTTCATCATAAAATGGAACATTGTTTGGACCAATATAGAATGGCTCCCAAGGGTCTTCCCATGCAACTGTATGGGAAATCTCTATTCCTTTAGATTTACTCTTGTGGCTGTAGACAGCAATAAAGAAATAAGTCTACACAACATATATTGAGGTGGGGGGGGGGGGGGGAATGGGGGAGAGAAGGAAGACAGTCCCCTCAGGACTTGCTGTACACTTCTCCTCAATGATTTAACGAGTTTGACTAATGTGCGGGTTGCGGGCCAATATTTGCGGGTTGCGGGCCAATATTTGCGGGTTGCAGGCCAAAATTTGCGGGTTGCGAGAAAAATGTTACTTACAACAACAACAACAACAACAAGGTCTTTATTTAGTACCACATATTTACATTTTGTACGTTTAAAAGAAATATTAGATTAAAACAGGATTTTTGGGGTACAGGCCACCTATAATAACCATGTAAGGCTAACCAAGATAGGTGGCTTGCATGTTTTATTTGCGTTGAAGCTTTATGGTCAATAACACACTGTAAATAATTAGATATTTTAACAAAGACAAAAACAAGAAAAGAAAGGCAATACAAATATACAAAGATAAAATTGCAAATGGTTTCATACATATAGATAATAAATGAAGAGAATGGATCAAACTATTATACTAGTAGATACGACGTATGATTTCATATATAATTATGAAATTACATATGAAATTATACAAAAGACATAATTGAATAAATTAAAGTGAAGGTTGACAGAACTTACTATCAACCCGATAGAAGAGAAAATCGTACTATATAATTAGGTTGATAGTACTTACTTTTATAGTCTGTAAAATATTTATTCAAAAATTTAATTTTCGTCGGTCCAATAGCGATATATAACTTAAATGAACCAGTGACCAAAATAAAGTCAACGTGCCGACTTACTGGTGTTATTTTGTAAAGCTGTCACTGCAAATCAGCAATGTGTAACGTATGTCAAGGGGGTGTTTAGGGCTACACGAACTAAAATATTTAAACCCAAAATAAATCAGACAACATATTGCTCGTGTACAGGTGCACTGGATGAAATATTCCGGACAGACCTAGATTGCTTTTTTGATAAGATGACACTCGATATGTGGTGATCCTGTTGTGATCCTGTTGTGATCCCCTAATTTATCCAATTAACAATTAAACGCTGTGGGATACTTAATGTGATCACGTAGAGAGGAAGAGAAAGAGAGATTGAAAGAGGGGGAAGAGGTTAGGTTATTAAGAGAGTTTGACTAATGTGCGGACAGAACGTCAGAAATACCATTATAGCAGCATATTCATGTTAATTAAAAACTCACTAAGCCGAAGGTGAAACTGTTGTGTTCATGAATGGCACCAGCTCCTTATCTCCTGATTTGAATCCATGACGCCCAGAACAACTGGCACACTCACGAACTGTACCACATACCCGTACGTGATCTGGAGTGTGCCACGATGAAAGATATATCCCGGTCCGTTGATTGTTCAACTTTGTGACGTGTTTGACCAAAACACATTTTTGTGTATGATGATAGATTAGTTTACAGACACTTCTGACTCAAAATTCAGATTGTAACCAGGTAACAGGTATCGAGTGTAATCTGCTAAAGGGACTTCAAAACTTGACTCACCCTGCTCCATTACAGATTGAAAGTGATTGTTTATAGTGATTGTACAGATTTTTAACCCAGTAAGTTCAGGGGCAACGTCAATGTTATCGTTTTTGACGTCTGGTTTTTATGTTGTTTTTAATATATAACTTATCTTTTTGACAAGCTAATCAGCTACGACTTTTTAAACTACCGGGGAAGCTTGTTTTATTCAAAACGACTACATTTTTCTCAAGCCCGCAAATTTTTAGCCCGCAACCCGCAAATTTTGGCCCGCAACCCGCAAATTTAGGCCCGCAACCCGCAGCCCGCAAAATAGCCGGACCCTGATTTAACTTGGTTTAACTTAGAACGTAACTACTCAATGCAAATTAATATACTAAGGCTCTAATGACATGTAAATGGAAAATTCTAGAGGGAGAGACTATGCATTTGAAGTCATGAGTGCAAGAGATTGTGTTAGAAATTCAAGCACTTCAAAGTCCCTTTGCTTAAAAAGATATCTTAAAATCCATAACACCACATTTTGACACCATGCACAGAAAACTATGTTAGGGCCATTAATAAGAGGGAAAATAAGACACCTCTTGTCTAAGGTGTAATGTAATGCCCCATTCACACCAACAAGTTAAACATGTTTAAAACTGGTTTTACCAGACAAGGTAGAAAATAAATTGCTCATGCCATGCGCACCCCACAACTAAAAATAGCACAAACCTGTTTGATTAAAATCTTATTAGCAACTGAAGGTAGTTTGAGGTACATGTAAGTGCAATCAATGTATTTGAAAAACCTAAACCTGGTTTAGTTTAAAAACTAGTATAGCTGGTGTGTATGGGGCAGGTTGATTTTTTATCAGATTTGTACTCTTGTGTGTAAACAGGTAAATGAATCTGCCACTAAAATGGAATTTGGATTCAAATCCAGAAACCTTTTCTAGTGTAAATGTAGTCTAAAATTGCTGTCTGCACACAGATAGGTTTGTGCTTTATGTAACATGTGTCCTATTTGGTCCAGATTGTATAAATGGTCCCATTGGCTTTTAAGAACTATTTACCCTCCTATAAATAATACAATGTACCTTTTCCATTCCTCATAATTGGTTGGGCGTTGGCATTTCCAACAAGCTTTGTAGTAGAAAGGCTGAACCTTGCCTGAGTCCCATAGATTTATTAACTTATCTTTCTGTGTTCCAAGAGGGACTGGATTTTCACTTTCAAAAGCTGGTACAACAAACACTCTTTTATCTGCAGAAAAAAATCCAATAAAATTTGGTTGCATTGTACTTTGAGGAACAAAGCTTTACAGGTGTATTTAGAGTGACACCAAAGTACCAGAAATGATCTAGTAAAAGTCTGTAACATAGAGGCATCTAACTGCTAGCCCCAATTCCTTGAGAGGAGGGCAGTCAGTTAAATATTTAGGTAAAAACCAGGGTATCTGTTTCCTTAGTGAGTTAGGGGGGAATATTGCTATGTATGGCCCTATCTGCCCTGTCCATTATTATACAGAATGATGTGTCTATATTATAGAAATGTCCATATACATCCACATGTATGTGTATTCGCTGTGATATGCTTTTTCCTATTGCTACCTTAATGGGCTAGCTACAATTATCTTTTCATCAAAAACTACATGTACATGTACACTGTATGGGCTAGGTTGAAGTTGAAACAAGTGTGAGATCACTAATTAAACTAACCTTTAAAGTTTCCAAATAAATGATTTTTCTCAGCAAACTTTAAGAAATCATGATAAAGATTTGCATTGCTCATCATATCAATATCCACCATAAAGATGTAGTCAGACTTTGCTGCTTTTCTTGCCACATTTCTTAGAAGATTATTTGGATAAGGAATCTAAAGAAATATAATTATCATCATTTTAATATGGCAATCAAATGTTCTCAAATTATAATTCATGCATGCCTTGTGAATAGTAAATGACAGATGTCAAGCCAAGCCTGAGGCTGTGACTCTATTCTTTCTACTTCAATTCCAAGACTCTTACATTAAACTGGTTCCTACTGAGGTGTTACAAATGATAAGATTTGAGTCTGCAGCCAAATTGTATAAGACTCTGGCTCCAGTTGTACAACATTTGGATAGTGCTATCTTTTGTATCAATCCTTATCCAGAACTTCTATGAATTTATTAATTAACTATTGGAAACACCATCATTTAATTTATCCACTGGATAAGGATTGATTACTTAGACTTAGACTTAGTTTCTCCCGCGCTGTTCTGCGCATAGGGCGACAAGTGTACTCCATTTCTTCCGTCTTGTGCTACAGTCTCAGCTTGTATTGCATCAATGCCCACAGTCTCCAGGTCTTTTCTAAACATATGCCTCCACGTCATCTTGGGGCATCTTTAAGGATTGATACTGTTCTATAAACTAGATGTACTCCATGATTGCAGTTAATGTCTTGTAAGTCTCCCTGAAGATCACTCAAAGAATCTGACTGGTATTTGAAAAGTCACAGATTATAAAGTGGGCTCTGATATTAGTCCAACTAGTGACACAAATAATTTTGTGATATTTTACTATTATTTCAAAAACCAGAACCATCTGACAGCATACAAGATACCAAACTGGTGGTCTGTAATGACGACATAGCTCACACTAGTATTTTAGCTGTTTTAAATAATTATTTATTATTAGGGAGCTTAAGCACAAGGTTTTTTTTCAACATGGATGCCACACAGTCATTTTTGTTCATGTGCCTGCTGTCATAGATGAAAATTAATCTAGAGTGTGAGAAAGCCTTAATTGACATTCTAGTGAGAATGTGAACTTCATCTATGAGGGCACAAGCTTGATCAAAAACATCCATGTAACATCCATGTTAATTGACACAAATGTCTCTTGCTTAAGGGTGTTGGGACACATTTCGTTACCAAGCAACGTGGTTGCTATGCTGGCAGTAAAAGCGAGTGCCAGAGCTCATAAACATTTTCAATTAAAATTATGATTTTTTGCAAAAATGTCACTTTTGGAATGCCCCAATTTCTTTGAGTCTTAAAGTTTTGCATTTTTATTGAGAAACCGGGAAATATGATTTTTCAATGAAATTAAATCAATAAAATATGCTACAATTTTTTTCAAATTATCAGTGTCTGATGCTAAGCAAATTAATGGGTCAGAACATTGTGGGTGAAAATCTTAAAACCAAATATAAGCATACATGTATCATTGAAGCTATTCATTATCTAATGACACAGCCGACTATAATGTGGCAAACATCTGAAATCTCCAGTGCGCAGCACAAACAGCTGGTTTTCATTTTAAATTCTATAATCTTTGAGAGGTTTATAGATAAAATAATTATTTTTATCCTGAAATGTTTTATGTATTATGCTCCACAAAGTAGCAGATGGGTTTTCTAAAAAAGTTTAAAATCATGAAGTTATGAGCAAACATATCTTTACGGAGACAAAAAAAGAGCTCTAAAAAATTATTTATCAACAAAATAAAAAACGCATTCATTACCTCGTGCACTTTGTAGTGTAAAGCTATACTATGTAGGAATTGAATAAAAACATTTTGAAATGGCAAAAATTATAGAAATTTTCTTCCGATGATGTCATTTGATGATGTCACGATGATGTCATTTGATGACATCATGCAATGATGTCATCAAACTCAAGAAATTTGTGATTGTTGTTTGAATCCAAATGTAAGCTGATTTGCCAAAATATGAAGTTTGCCTAGCAATGGGCTCCAGGAATACATCCCAGCACCCTTAAGGCTGGCATACAGGTTGCTGCAACACGACAATTCCCCTTGTGTATACTGCGGAATTTCTGTGAAAGATCTTGTCACCGCGACAGAATTTTTTCACTGCAACACATAACACGAATTTAAACTGGTTTGAATTCGTGCATACGATTGCAGTGACAAAATCAGTGAAAGTGGATTCGTCACAGCACAGTGCACACTTGATGCCTAAGTGTGTGCTGGCCTTTAAGCTCCCTATTACTAAAGTACAAATTACCTCAACATTGGCATAGTTTGTTATCCCAGCAGCTCCACTTTGGACACCAAGCAAAAACTCACTACAAGACTTTGGCAAAGCCTTTCTGGCATTTTTAACATGTGTCATTAGTCTATTAAGGAGTGAAGGATGAGACAGAGGATATACAACGTGGAATGTCACTCTTTCCTTGATTTTATTATTGCAAAGATGGAGACCAATCATAGACTTGTATGCTGTGACGATATCTAAACCTGGCACCATTACAGCTGTTAAGAAAAAACATGCTCAGTTATTGTTAGTAGAAGTACTGCACAGAATCCCCTGAAGCCTACATCTGTTATTTTCAATTCAGAGATCCTTCCTATTATAGGTGTCTTTACAATTAAATGCAGTTTGATTGAATTCACAATCCCAAGATCCTTCAATTCCATAAGATAATTAATAGGTTGGTTAAAGGGTATGTGTAAGCCTGATTTACATAACCACCACATCATTCCTAATTTTTGGCATGCAGTCTGATTATTTTGGGTATGGTAGTACCCCTATCTGTCAACAAATTTTCTGTTCACACAATGATAATTACAGGTGCGGACGTACCAAAAATAATGATCTGTATACTCAAAATTAGGGGGGTCATGCTATAAATAGGGTTGTCAGTAATAGAATCTGGCTTTACTGTTTCTTTTTTAACTTTTCAATGAGCTTTTCTCACCCCTTTATCCAACAGCAACAAAAATACAATATTTGAAAAGAGCACACCTAAGTTAGCAAAAATTGAAATTTTAAGTTAGTTTTGAGGATTAGCACCAAAGTTATGGGTAGCCAAAGTTTGTGCTTTTTGTATAGAAACATTTGTTTCTATTCAAAAAGCACCAACTTCGTCTGCCTATAACTTTGGCGCTATTAATTAAAAGTACCTCAAAATTTCAAGTTTTGCTAACTTTGGTGTGCTGTTTTCAAATATCATATTTTTGCTCCTGTTCGATTACAACATAAAATGTCATGCAAAGGATGAGAAAAGCTCATTACACCCCCTCCCTCCCCTCCCTCCCCTCCCTCCCCTCCCTCCCTATTATTAATATTTTAAACGAGCACTTCATAATTATCCCTTTCTTCACTGCAATGACAATAATGGCAATGGAATTTAATAAATGTTGTGTTAACATCAATTATTATCTTACCAACAGAAATAAAGCCTTGCCAATGCTCAACCGTGTTTAATAAATAGTGTAGATGGTTTGCAGTACAGTGGGTTACCATGACAACATCATGGGTTCCTTTTACTTCATTTGCTGTCCCCTTTATAAAGTTAGTTTGTATTCTGTGCTCTCCATGGTAATCAATATCAAGATTTCTGAAATCCATAATAGCATTGGAGAACAGTGATGAAATGCCCTATTAAAAAAATGAAAGAAATAAAGATGATAAATGATGCTAGACACCCAGTTGTTCTGGTGACAATTACTGTTGACACTAGCCTGTATAGTGGACTTGGGTGTGGGAAGGTGACGGGAAAGAGTAGTACCTGCTGCATACATTTGCACTGATTTTGCATGGTTAATGAGCAGTGCATTACGTATACTGAGTCTGCATATTGCTGGTGTTTTTGCTTATGTCACTAACTAAAGACATTTGAAATTCCTGCCGTAACCGTGCTGTGACTGTATGGTGGCATTTTCACAATCATACGAAATCTACTCTACACAGACTCAGTAATGTACTGCTCATTAGCAGTGCTTGCCTTAATTTTCATTAGTGATATAAGTAATAAGCACAAGCAACATATACAGACTCAAATGCACGGCGTGGTACATTTCACACTCCAGACCTGCCAACCCCCAAGGCTTTCGTATCTGGAGATCAACATTTTTTCCTTAGAATTGGGTCGATTTTCATGGCCAGGTGGGGGGGGGGGGGATAGAGGAGACTCAAAGTGGGACAAAACGTACTTGAGGCTACACTGCGCTATCTCCACGGTCGATTTTCCTACCTCAGTTGGGGGAGGGGGGTTGGAAAGACAATATTTCAAGAAAGATAGACGATATTTCAGTTAAAATGGCCACGATTTTAGGATTTGAGCGATTGTCCGGGAGATTTAGGTCTTTATCTGGGACACCAGGAGACGAGGCCCAAAATATGGAGACTCCTGGATTATCCGGGAGGGTTGGCAGCTGTGCACTCATACAAAAACTGCTTTATGTTGCTTGTGCTTATGTCACTAGTGAAAAGACAAGCACTGCTAATGAGCAGTACATTACTGAGTCTGTGTATGTTGTTTATGCTTATGCTTATGTCACTAATGAAAAGGCATGCACTACTAATGAGGAGACTCTGTGTGCTTTTGCTTAGGTCACTAAAACTTAATCAGACATTAATCAGAAGTGCTTATGACAGCAATAAAAGTAATTAGGGCTAGTGATATTAATCACCACAATCACCATCAATAGAACTTTTGTCAACTTATCGGGGTGTTAAAATCTTGAAGTAAATGCTATAAATTTGAAACTGCTATTAAATTTGATTGTTGAAGACGTTAATTGTGTTGCAAATGAGATGGATATATCTGCAGTCACGTAAGATATATAATGTTCGTACCTTGGACCTGTTGTCATGTGAAACATCTTGGTTGTTGAATTTTGAAACCAAAAAGAAATTAACCAACGCCAATGTCAAACCTATTGCAGCTAGAGATAGTATCACTTTACCAATGGGAAAATTCATATTCCCTTCTCTTTTATAAGTTTTTTGAAGGCATATTGTTAGGATAGCAAATACATGTATGCAGGACTGTTCCAGCCGCCATCTTGGATATTCCCGTACTCCACTGCGAGCACAATCAGTAGGAAAACTGGAAACGCGGACTGTGGAAGGCGGACACCTCCCGGTTCACCACCAACGGCGAAACACGGGAAAAATGTTATGTTTAAACAACTTTCCAATGTTTGTTTGTTTGTTTGTTTGTTTGTTTGTTTGTTTGTTTGTTTGTTTGTTTGTTTGTTTGTTTGTTTGTTTGTTTGATTGATTGATTGATTGATTGATTGATTGATTGATTGATTGATTGATTGATTGATTGATTGAATTATAAAATTTTTCTCTCACCTCACCTAGTGAAACAAAAGCATCTTGAGGATATAACGAGAAAGAATGACTCAAAGCCATAAAAACCACTATTATTTTTATTTTTACCAAAGCTGCCGAGCCGTTCAGCCCCCTTTTGCATAGGAGTGTGCCACCGGAGCTCTAGAAACCTGACCCTATCTAAGACACTCTAAAGTGAAAAAATCCTACCCTATTCAAGACAAATGAGAAGAAAATCGACCCGTCGCGTGATAAGACGAAAAGCGGTCACGAAAGAGATAACTGAGCCGTCAACTACGACTACTTTGTCAGCAAGTCAGTGGTAATCTCGCACGACGAGGCGCTTTTTTGTTTATTTTAAGAACAGTACCCTATCACAAAAACACAAAAAACACAAAAACATATAATATGGCTTGTGATTTCCTATGGGCTCCTGCGTATAGCAAATATATGGGAGTACCCCCTCCCCCCGGGCTGCCGAGATACTTATAATATATGAGATTGTTCTGACATGCAGTCTGCAAAAGAATAAAGAAAGGTGGTTAGCACAATTGGAGTGAAATCCGCTGAGTCTTAACGAGTCTTATCTTTCAGTAAATAGCCAATAAATACATAAACCAATATTAATGTTTTTCTCGATCTCAATTTTTTTTCTTGTTTATTTTTTCCTTTGTCCGACTACATATTGTACGCGGCCACAGTTGTATCGCAGTGGCTGATCTCCTTACTGTGTATTTTTCATTGGTACTATCAGTTCTAGAGTACACATGGCCCGTTTGGCATATAAGCTTTTTTCAATACTTGTCTGCGGACAAAATTGAACTTGTACGCAAACGTACGTGCCCTACGTAAACGATTATCCTGCCAGTGAAATAAGTATAGTGAAGCCCTACGCCATGCTGGTTTTACGCACTTGCAAGTGATCGAAGACAACACTGTGCCAGAACACGGCTTTCAAGAAGATTACTGATAAAGACTCGCTGAAGCCCAAGGTCGAAATGCGTACAAAGAATATATGATTTTTAACCCAGCTACCAAAATGCCGAACCGACAGATACAAGAACAGTTTTGTCCCTGCTATACCTGCTATGGATGACAATCTGGCCCCGCCGGGGGGATACTCCTTCCAGTTTTGGGTAGGGAGGTGCCGCTGAGCCCCTCAATTCCTGACCCTAGGACTGTTCCACGGAGCAAAATTTCCAAAATCATGTTCCAGAGAGGATACTCTAAAACAATACCCTGTTCCAAAAGACATATAAACGTTTTGAGACTTTTTAATTACACAAGGGATCTTAACATCAAGTTCTTTACTCTGGTTTCCTGACTCATTTTATTCCTTAAAAGTTAACGTGTAGTTACGAACTTTGTAAAATAGGTGCCTTGTTCCAGAGAGTGATTACGATTTTATAGACCCTATTCCAGATTAAAAACGGTGAAAACCATACCCTGTTTGGCGGCACGTACCCGTATAGCGAATAGAGTGGATTTCGTATGACTTTGAAAAACTACGGCACGGTCACGGCCACGGCACGGAACCTCTCCTGCTGATTTCTTCGCAAATTTGTAAAGAAATCAGCAGGCGAGGTTCCGTACCGTGGCCGTGCCGTGCCGTGACCGTGCCGTAGTTTTTCAAAGTCATACGAAATCCACTCTATAGCCGGGGGAGTTCCCCCGCCCCCCGGGCAATCATGGGCATCACTGGATTTGCCCGGCCCAGTATGTAATATGGGAATAGAATCTGAAAAGCACTTTCTTATCTGGTGTCCATTTTAGAGCGGTTTCCATATGAGTGGGAAACGGTACGGTCCGTACCGTGACCGTGTCAGCACCGTAATGTCTATAAAAACACTCCAAAATTCTGCCGTAACTGTGTCGTAACCGTGTCGTGCGGTGACCGTACTGTTTCCCAGTCATACGAAAACCGCTCTATGACACCAACAGAAAGGAATTCAGAGCAGAACTTAAATTGAAAAAACTAATATTAATATTAACAACATGAACACTGATAATCGTTTTTTATTTTTGATGAATCCCGGTCAAAACAATCTTTCTGCAAAATTAAAAACTGTGTCAGCACATGTATACTGAATGCATGCTGATACGAGAATGGAAACCAGAAATTTAAAACCTTAGAATAATTGAATTTATTTGGATATCAGGGATATCACTTATGTACTTAAGTATACAGTGCCAAATAAAAAGTTTTGTTGTTGTTGTTGTCATGTGAACTTGCATTGTAATATCATAGGCAGCTATTTCAAAAACGCTGAATACTGATCATGAATCATGAGCTCCACTAAGAAACCAATTTCAATTAAGTCTTGATCAAATAACTCATCTCCAGCGAAAGGTCTTCACTGCTCAGAGCTGGCATAATAAAAATCTTCTAGCGGTTATAAAGCAAATGAGTGGCAGGAAGATAATGCATTTCGGAATTGGAATGCAGTATTCAGTATTCAACCTTTTTTGGAATAGCTGTATATTTATATTTTAGCCATGATTTTTAGTTATCGCAATTCATATTTATATTCAATGATATGATATGTCGATAAACCACTCTTTTTTTTTTAGTTTCAGTTTTCGAATTTTTTTTCGAATTTTTTTTCCGGCACTCGTTTCATTAATTATCCACCAATTTTTGTTTGTTTGCTTACATGTTTAGATACAAAAATAGAATCGAATACATTTTTATAAATAGCGGTGGCAGAAAGTATTTTAAACTCCAGCCGTGCCAATATATGGGTAAATTTCATTATTTTTTCTTTCTATTCCATATATTTCCCAATCACTACTGATTTTCAATGGTCAAATATCACAAGTACGTATACCGAAAAGTCTGAATATCTAAAAGTTGTCTCTCCAGGGCTTCCGCAAAAACAGAATCGCGAGTGCATTTTTTATAAATAGCAGTGACCATCTCGAAAGCTTTTAGATTATTAAATTTCATTTTTTTTCTTTCTACTGCCATATATTTTGATGTATCTTAAAATGTATAAAAATATAATGTAATTGTATTTATTATCATCTTGGTGTACGTGTGTGAGACAAAAGAAACTTGGTAGGTATATTTCCACCCACCCAATTCAAAAACTCGGTGAATAAGATTCTTTGTCTTTTATCACGTGGAAATTTTTGGAACAAAAGTTCTTATCCCAGAGGTTTTGAATTGGGTGAACGCGATAGCCGATTGCTTAAAATATTTTGACGATTCGGGACTCCTGTGCCTCACCTCACGAGGATGGGGTTCATTTCACACGTGCCACAGGAAACCCTTAACCCAACTCTTTCCTGGGTTCGTTTTCAGCACTGAAGATTATTCTGTTTGTAATAGCTTTTGGAAATTGTACATTTTTTCGTCAAAAATCAGCCACGAAGAAGTAAATATCTCCAAATCAGATAATTTCAGATTTTTGACTGATAAAAATGCTGATTTTTCAATGTTCTCTCGAGAGTTCATACTCACGTGCATATTTGAAATCCATCCACATTTTCACGTGCTCTCAAATAAAGAGTTAAGAATCGATCGGCCTGGCCTTGGCCTCCAGAAGACAGAATTTTAACACGACGAAGACAGATTATTGACGTCCAAGAACTTTGAAAGGTAAATCCATTTGTTTTTTATGTTATTCGTGTTTAATATCTTTTCTGACTCAAGTCTTAAGTCCTTATATCTCCGAATTCTTTGCTAGAAAGATTTTCGAAAATTTAGACGTGTGGTGTAAGGAAAATAAGCTTAACATTAAAATGTTACTCGGTCTTTTATTTAACACTACAGTGAATTTCATCTAAAACTAAAACATTCCAGTTTTATACGAATTCATTTTAGTATAATGTAGAATACGTATGTCTGAAATATCGCTCTGTTGAAAGCCCAACGATTTTGAAAATTCTGTCGATATGTTAGTTAATTTTCTTGGCTACTTAAGCATTCAAAACAACAATGTATACTATCTCTATTTTCTCGATCGGTGTTCGTGATGAAAATTTTTTCCGAATTTTAAATTTACAGTTACCACAGCCCACTCTATATATGACGCACCCAATGCAACACTATATAGCACTAGAAACTGAGACTGAAACTACATTATTTCGAAGTAATAGGCACGTGTACAAGCCGAAGCCAGTGTATGATATAAATGCTCCATTGTTTCATTGACACAAAATGAACACAAGTGCAAGGACAAGGATTAAGGCCCGGGGGGGACTCCGATCGTAAATGGACGGGGATGCTCGTCATACCTTTTAGGGGTCAAAATCTGCCATCTGGTACCTTTTAGGGTGTCTCAGACTTAAGTGGACTACCAGAGACATACATGGTACCTTTTAGGGACTGTTTTGGGGTAAATAAACTACCTAAAATAAGCATGAAAGGGACGATTTCGATGATCTGAATCAGAATCTTCAAAGCACATCGATAACAAAGTGTTTCATTACTTTAATTCTTTATTATTGTTTTTGAATTGGTACCCTTTAGGGGGTAGAAATGAATTGTTGCCACTCCCACTCAGGTACCTTTTAGGGGTCATTTTCAAAATTTCCGACGAGCATCCCCGTCCTCTTATATATAGGAGTCCCCCCCCGGGGATTAAGGAAATGCTTGCAGATCCTTGTGTTTGTTCTCAGGAATAATATTCCACTAGCCCCAAGCTGTCATGGCTTCAAAGATTTTTAATTAGTTTTGTGCTAGATAAGTCATTGCAAAACAAAATATTATTGATTGAAAGTTGCTCCATCTGCTTAAAGGCTTTAAAGCTTGACTTCTTGACACTTGGTAGCAGTTATCTTGTAGGTGTCCTCTCCAGAATATTTTTTGGGGAGGGAGTGGGGGGGGGGGGGGAGAAATTTAGAAATAAATATCTGCAAAGGACAAAATAATTAACCAATCAAACCAAAAACAGAACAAAACTGCATCACTGCAGGTCCAGAAGAAATGCCCTCAAGGGAATGCAGTGTTTTATCAGATTATATTAATTATTATAAAATATTTGAGATATAACGCACGCTGATTGGCTGGCTTATATCAGAGAACAGAGACATGGCTCCCTCAAAAAACGTCGAAAATATTTTATAATTAAAAGCAATATAAAACGATCGCTTGTCTCTGTACTGTGATATAAACACTCTGGAAGATGTAGAGTAGAGCACTCAAAACACTCGGCTACACCTCGTGTTCCTAATCTTGCTTTACATCTTCCATCATGTTTATATCACAGTACAGAGACATGCGCGCGCATTTTATAGTGCTTAAATAACTACTGTAAAGGAATAAACAAGTTGCCCTGTCCCAAATAGTCCCTCTGCCCAAGCAGTCCATAAATCTAGTGTTTAGATCATTGTTGTATTAAGGTGTTTCAAAGTAGTTGTTGACGCGCTACACCTCTCATTTTAAATTCGCGATTTAATGGACTTCTTCTCGTCGGATCAAAATATCCTTTGGACCAATTATCAAGCAAAGATTGAATTTTTGAATGATAGTAATTTTAAGTCAATCTGTGATTTTACAGCAAAGATATTCAATGATCGTTTAAATCAGTCTTTCTAAAATATCTCCCGTTTACGATGAGCTTTTGAAAAACGAAAACATAGGCCTAAAACTTCACATTCATGCACACATACTTATAGTAAAATCAGAGAGTTTAAACAGAGCGATTTCGAGTACTAGACGCAAACATTTTTTATGCGTATTTTGCGTCGCAAAAACTAAGGTATAGCTTGTCATGCAGAAAAGAAATACTCGGCGCTCAAACATATGCGCCAAAATACTGAAAACACGTTGCTATATTGTTGTTCTTTCTCTCTGGTAAATTGCACTGGTTTAAGTGTTCATTTGGCGGAGTTATGATTTTTCTTCTGATAGTATGTGGGATTCACTAGCTGCGACAATTTTAACTTTCAAGCGGCGTAAGAGATATCTCTTCAAGTCATCACTGTTTAGAGCCCAAAATCACGGATATACTTACTCAAAGTATCATAAAACACGCTGCAGAAATTTATTAAATTTGATATGTAAAGCAACATTTTAAAATGTCACTTGAATACAGTGCTTCAAACGCGGAGTAGAATCAAACCCGTGTGTACAAATGCATGACGATGGCGTGATGCTTGCTGATTATGTCACGCTACATTCCTTCGCACCCGTGTTACGATGCATTTGCATATAGTGCCTTTACACTTCTTTCGATGCAATGCCTGCAACTAAAAGTTCGAGAAGTAAGAAAAACCGTAGACTTGCTGCACGTTTGGCAAGAGAAAAAAAAAAATGAGGGAGCCGCAACTAATTTTTCCAATTTCGAGTTTTGTGTGATCCTTTCAGTATAGTTCCTAGTTCAAATAAAACCGCGGTATGCAAATGCGTCGTAACACGGGTGCGAAGAAATGTAGCGTGATATAATCAGCAAGCATCACGCCATCGTCATGCATTTGTACACACGGGTTTGATTCTACTCCGGCGCGTTTGAAGCACTGTATTCAAGTGACATTTTAAAATGTTGCTTTACATATCAAATTTAATAAATTTCTGCAGCGTGTTTTATGATACTTTGAGTAAGTATATCCGTGATTTTGGGCTCTAAACAGTGATAACTTGAAGAGATATCTCTTACGCCGCTTGAAAGTTAAAATTGTCGCAGCTAGTGAATCCCACATACTATCAGAAGAAAAATCATAACTCCGCCAAATGAACACTTAAACCAGTGCAATTTACCAGAGAGAAAGAACAACAATATAGCAACGTGTTTTCAGTATTTTGGCGCATATGTTTGAGCGCCGAGTATTTCTTTTCTGCATGACAAGCTATACCTTAGTTTTTGCGACGCAAAATACGCATAAAAAATGTTTGCGTCTAGTACTCGAAATCGCTCTGTTTAAACTCTCTGATTTTACTATAAGTATGTGTGCATGAATGTGAAGTTTTAGGCCTATGTTATCGTTTTTCAAAAGCTCATCGTAAACGGGAGATATTTTAGAAAGACTGATTTAAACGATCATTGAATATCTTTGCTGTAAAATCACAGATTGACTTAAAATTACTATCATTCAAAAATTCAATCTTTGCTTGATAATTGGTCCAAAGGATATTTTGATCCGACGAGAAGAAGTCCATTAAATCGCGAATTTAAAATGAGAGGTGTAGCGCGTCAACAACTACTTTGAAACACCTTAAAGAGAATTCATATTCATTTTTGAATTTTGAATAAGACCCCTTGCTATAATAACCCACCCTTTTAAATCATTTTTTTGTGATCAGTAAAACTATAAAATAGCACAAAACATAATGTTCCAAGGTAGAAAGGGGGGGTCACATGACCATGGGAATTAAGGTGCCATGTAACACACAGAGAGGAGAACTTATACAAAAGAAGCATAGAAAGGACAGAGAAATGCATGTGAGATTACAAGAAGAGGATGGAAGTGAAAGGGGGTTTGATTAAATCTTGTGTATTCCTCTAAGTGAATGGCACAAAGTGCTGCTCAAAATACCAAGAAAAAAAAGAAAAGAAAAGAAAAATGAAAAGAAAAGAAAAGAAAAGAAAAGAAAAAAAAAGAGCAAGTAAAATAAAATACTAAATTGATTCAGTGGACCTAAATTTTTGTGTGACCACAACAACCAGTGACACTTTCTATAGTCCATTTGCAGGGCTTGTCCAGACTATTACCCACCCTCCTTGATAAAACATGTGGGGAAATCTCATGAAGGAGGCTTATCTTAAAAAGTTTATGTTTTATAATTGTAGTGGAGCCATGGAGATGAAAGGAGCTAAGAACTCAAATCAGAGTCTGACAGGACCTGAAGCCATGGCTCACAATGTGTACAACCACACCCTTCTGTCACCTCGTCAAGTATCAATGAACTTGGCTCTCTCACCCCACCAGTGCTCTGGCTTGGTAGGTGGTCGTTCTAGTGTTGGAGATAGAGTTATTGAGAATTTAGGAGAGAGTGCCACTTCTCCAAAAGGAAAAGATGCCACTAACCATTGCACTAGCAAATTCAGCAATGATGTTTACAAGCAAAACCATTTGTTGTCCAAGAAGGCTCCATTACCTTGCAATAAAAACATTCCCATAGCAAGTTCATCCTGCACTTTAACTGCTCAAACAATTGACAAAGCTGATGATGAAAGCAATAATGATGATGATGCCGACCATGATGATGCTATACAAGTTAACAGTGATGTGGATGATGAGGATGACTATGATGATGATGATGATGATGATGATGATGACAAAGATGGTCATATTGATGTTGAAGAGTTCATCCAGGCACATTTAGAATCCGAAAGAAAATCAACCAAAGTTACATCCGAGAAGAAGGATGACAAGCCACCAGGAAAAGAGGAGTCACAGGTATCCTTGACTTCTGTCCAAGATTACATACGACAAACTGATGAAATGATTAGGCAAAACTTGTTGCTCCAACAGCAGTTGAACAATCTTAAAAGAGAAACAGCATTTCAAACTAAAATGCTCACCAAACTTCTTGTCTCAAAGAAAAACAAAAAACTGAAAGCAAAACCCTATGATAGGAAAGTATGTTAACCTTTAATAATTGTTTTATTCTATTAACAAGAATCTGATATTAATTAGGGTTTTTGGGATTTGAGTGTCATATCTTGAGGTTAACTATGTCATACAAAGTGTATCATATTTGAATTTTGATTGGTTCTTGAAGGGGGTAAGGGGTAGAAGGGGGTTTGAGAGCCTTACTGTCCAATTATATTACTTATCATAAGGTAGCACAAATCATCAAAGTGAAGTAGTCAAGCTTGACAAATTTGTACATATATTGTTAACATATTTGCCTGTCAGGTTATTGTTAATATTGAATACATTTTGATTGTGACTTTTTTGTTTCAATAATGGGCGAATTAATCCAAAATAGCTGTCTGAACAGATTATACTATCAGATGACAAGAGACCATAATAGTAAGAGTTTGGTATTGATGTCTGTGCAATGTTTTTGGCAACTAAAGGCTATTTTTAGTAACAATGCCATCGCCTCAAACACTAGAATTTGATTTTTGACGTGTGCATGGACGGGAACGTTTGCTTTTGGCAATCATATTTTGTTGTTTGAGAGTCTTCTACACCCAGTGGATTGTTACTACTAACTTTAGTCACCATGAACATCACACAGACATCGAAACTTAGTTTCACTCTCTTAGTATTATGGTCTCTTGCAGATGATTATCTGCCCTATAGATGTTGTTTTATGAAGTACACTGTCTGGTAATTAATCTAAACTGTGTCAACAGACAAATAATGGTCTACTGCTACCCCTCTTAGGTCTGAATATTATTTTGCAATAGGCAATACAGGGTATCTCAAAAGTTGTGTTCCTGTTTGTGATAGTTTCTTTTTATAAACTGGCCCTGAATTACCCCAATTGTTAGGATATTCCTTCTATGTTGTGTCCACTATTTATGTTTACAAGGAATCTCAGCAGTCTACAATTATTGGCATTTGTCAAGTACTCAGTGTTGAGTTTTCTTTGGTAGCTTGTAATTTGTTGGATTTGTTTTCGTTATTATTTTGAAAATTAATCAGCAGACAGTTTGGGAAACTCAAAATTGCTAATTGTGAACGAAATGGCGGGACACAAAAATGCACATATAATTTGAAAATTTGAGCTTAAACTTTAAATGATAAACTATTCAGAGTACAAGATTTTTCATGAAATGTCCAGAAAGTTCTTTATTAACATTATTATTTATTATTTATTATTATTATTATTATTTTTATTATTATTGCTCTCTTGATTAGCCATAATGATAGATAATAAAAAATCAGGGACATGAACTTTTGAGACTCACTGTATTGCATTTGTGACAGATATAATTGTTCACTCCTGGGCCCGGTTGTACGAAGGTTGGATAAAGTTATCCACTGTATAGATTTTGTATGATTTTATCTGCTGGATAAGGATTTATCCGCTGGATAGCACTATTCATCCTTCGTACAACCAGCCCCTGATGAATAACTCGTATCTAGTATAGATTGGGCCAATATCCATTGTATATAGACTGTGTAACCCATGTGGCAGACTTTGTTTATCAGCTAGTTATAATTAATACTATAAAAAGTTAATTAATGTCAAAAATGTAAAAATTGATATTTTCATAAAATTAATTTCTTCACATAACTGAACATATAATCTCTGAATTTCCATAGTTATGTACAGTAGGAGGGGATAGTGTACACTGGTTTAGAGCATTTGGGGATAAAATAGGGACGGGTACCCCATTAAGAGCAAATTCCCATTTCCCCACACCACACCAACCAATACCAAACCTGAAAAGAGAGTGATTTTTAACTATTTCCCATACTCTTTTTCGGTTTTGTCGCGTAGGGTTAAGACCTCTCGTACGACAACCTTTTTTGAAATAGGTGTATATAAACTCACACCCTTCTTCACCTGTGGATGGTACGGCGGGCGCGATGAAATGCAATTAATTGTTAAAAAGTAAATAACTTTGACATATACCTTCAGGTCTGGAATTTGTCTTAGTTAATATTGAATTTGAATTTTGTTTTTTAAGTTTATGTAATAATGAAAAATATTAATAACAAATTTATGTCTTGGAGTTATCATTTGATGCAAATAAAAACCTTAATTTAATTTTACTTTCCTAAGCTTATTATCCACTGTTCCTTATAAATGTGTAGATGTATGTCAAATTACGTTTGGTACAAAATGTTTGCGCGGCGGATTTAAGTTTTGCCTCTCTGAATTGCTTGTTTTTTGAATCAGCAGATAAAAGCCGGCCCTTGAATCGCATTGTCTAGCTTCAGTTGCCACGGGAAAACATTGCCCTTCAGTGCTGATCATGTGCTCTCAACCATACAGTATTCTATTGAAAATTTGTCATTCTGCTAGACCTTAATTTTTGCCGTAACACTATTTTCCAACTTCGTGCATCTTGAAACAAAGAACTGCATCGTAGAATGTGCGGAACGTGAACTTCTTTAATTTGAAATAAAACTTAATCCCTTTGTCTTCCAATCAAGAAGACATAAACATGGCTCCATGGCCAAGTTCTGTTGCTCCGAGCCTTATTTTTATGCGCTGATCCACAGAAATCTTTTAAGCATAGTAACAGCGGAGAACTTTATCTGGATTCTATGAACCAATAAACGCGTTTTGTACAAAATGTTATTTTGTCTAAAAATTTCACGTTTGCGAAAACAGCAATGCCGTCACTATGAATTACTGGTACAGCTCCGATCATAATGATTTAATATCGTCAATTAAAAGAAACTTAAAACTATCCTTAGAGCCGTTGTTATGAAATTGTTTTGGCCGGGACGCCATTTTGCGATCAATCAAACAGCGGAGTTGCGCCTCAAACAAAACCCAGTCGAGCCACCTTAACATCCTAACTCTGACATTGAATATTAGTAGCCAGTTGCCATATCAAAGTCCGGGATCAAAGTCTCCTTGTGATCGTAAGACTCGTAACTCAGGAGCTAGTGTTTACTGTCTTGGAGGTTGAAGCAGAATAATGAATAATGATTTGAAAATGCTTTGGAATAATGAACTATTGCAGACGAACGAAATCAAGGAATAATGAATAGTAGCAAATTGGAAAAGGAATATTGAATAATGAAAACAAAAATCAAATAATGAAATTTTGAGAAAACATGTATGGCAATCCAATTAGTGTGTTTCAACCCTTGATACTGTTCAATATGTCGATATTAGCTAGCCTGCCGTTGAACCTTACAAAGCACGTATCACTAACTACCAATACAATAGAGATTAATACAGCTATGGAAAACGAACTCTCATCACTCTTTTGTGACGCACAAACAGAATAATTTACATGCATCAAACACTCGCAACTCACGAACACATGGCTGAAAAAAACGTTAAGCTAGTTACCGAGTGACACTGCTCTCGGAAAACGTGCTCCTCTATAGGACATCCAGGGAGAAAACCACCATCCCGGCAGGCTTTCCATGACTTATTTTACGATCAAACAAATTTCACCTAGAGTACGCCTAGAAAGTAGAAGGTAAGCCTTTTCACGGTGTTTAATTGCTAGCTTATTCACACAAATAGCAATCCGGGCATTTATTGTATTTGTTTTTCTTATTATTACTACTATCATAATTGTTGTTATGATCAGTTGCTGTAGTGTATTTCGTGGTTATAGTGGTTTCTTCTATAAAATGCGTCTAATTTTGATGAATTGATGCATGTCGTTCTTCAACGTTTAACTCACGACACATCACAATATTTTTTTCGTTTCATGCGAATGTCAAACTGGCTATAGCTAACTACAATGGATAGCTAGCTGCTCTACTTTTATATATTGGCCTTCGAACTATATACAGCTAGTCTTCTCAGCGTAAACTGTAAATCCAACTCCGGGCACATGAACTCAATATAAATGTTTTGTTGCTTTTATTACTTTGAGAGGTCTTTTATTCCTCTCACCTCATGATACTATGTTCCGCATAAGGACCATAAGAGCTCATAAGGTTCATCCTACCCTGCGAGCAGAGTCCCCCTTTACCTTCTAATGAACGTTCGCTCGATTAGAAGGTAAAGGGGGACTCTGCTCGCAGGGTAGGTTCATCCATGCATTCATCTATAATGCATCCATCCGTCGGCTCCTCAGTGTTCCGCGTTTGCTCATTCGTTCATTCGCTCATTTATCCATTCTTCTCCCTTCCAGTTTGTCTCCTTTTTTCTGAAGTTTTTTCTTTTCTCGTTATAGTTTTTCTTTTTCTTGCCGTTTGGATCTCTCTTTAGAAGCCCATAACTGAGTAGTCATGCCTCCTTTTTTGAACGCATTGGTGAAAATATGTTCCCTGACTAGTCTTCTGCCTTTTTGTGTTGTCTTTTTTCTATCCTCTCTTTAACTCTTTTCCTTCCTTTTTTTCTCCCTCTTTTTTACTCCTCTTTTTACTTTCTTTATTTTCCCTTCGTCGAGTTTACTTTTCGTGAACTTCTCGAAGTCCGCGTAAAAACGTGCTCCATGACGTCATGGGGTATCCCCATTCTCCTATCCCTCCACTCTTCAACCGTGCAATCTCATTGGCTGTTGCCATAGTAAAGGTCGTATATACAATATTTACCATACGTCGGAATAAATTTACAGCAATGTACAGCTGAAGTACGACCAATTTTGGCCAATAATTTTGGTCGAAAATGGCTAATTGTGTAGCCACAATTAATGCTTCTTGACCTGGTGTTAAGATGGCAAAAGACAGGCATCGTAATGGCGAGGAAAGCATAGTTAAATCTTATCGAAATCCTAATTTGTTATCGTATTATCACGAATGTGCTTCTAGAGTATTTTACAATGGCGGAAGGTGATTAAGCTTACTCTTCCGTACTGAAGTTGTTTACCTGCTGTATTGTGCATCTTATAGCCTCTTACATATATTTTGATTCTGTTTTTCTTTAGAGCGAATGAATATCTCCATAACTTATTTCTAAAAGCAGCAAAGGTTTGTAAATCCAGCGTTTATGACTTACGTAAAGCCATTTGCAAATACAACACTGACCCGTTGCTGTCCTTGTACAACTCAATAACAATTGTTATTTTCCCAGAATGGAGAAATTGAGAGGATTCAAAATTTCCTCAAGCGTTCATCGAGAAATAATGTAAGATTTATAAGCGTATCAGTTATTTCTTTTTTGCAAAAGTTATCTTTAGTAAAAGTGACTTTATTACACTTTAGTTATTACTTTATACAAGTATTCAATGTCACATTGTGTTCTTAATGGTGGTTGATTGTGTTGTTTGTGCAGAATGTTAATGTGGATTACAAGGATAAAAAGACAGGAAATACAGCAATAGTTTTAGCTGCTCAAGGGAATCATATAGAGGTGAGTAATTCTGGCTGATTCTTATAATCTAAAGCTTTGTTGAGGCTATAAGTTAAACTGCAAAATGGCATATTTATGACTCATTAACTGTATATAGTTCAGCTAGTCTTCATAAGATGACCTGTCAAGATATTTTATGCAAAGGTCAAACTGTTGAAAATAGAATATGAGGAAATAGAAAATGTTTGGGTCTGGTCAGCCAAGCACATTGTAATAATAAATGAAGGTTAAGAACAAAAGATTGTGCATGGTCATTGGCACAACCCAACCTCAGTTCTCAATGTTTGCCCCTTTGTCAGTCCTTTGAAGTTTGCTGTATTTCATATTCAGTGAATTCATGTGACCTGTGATTAATGGGTTAAAAATCAAATGGTGAGTTAGAAATGTACACGTAGTTTGCCAGAAGAAGGGATTGAGGATTTTCATTTACAGTGTGGGAGGTATAATTTTTCTACTAATGGGATATGTCCATCAGTGGAAGCTAGTTAACTATAAGCTTCCATTTTTATACGTGCGTGTTAACTTTATAAATAACTTTTATTGGTTGATAGATTGTAAAGCTACTATTAAACTATGGGGCTGATATCACATTACTTAACAATGATGGGCAAACTATTATTGAAATGGCACCAGAACCAATGCGTCATATCTTGCTTGGTAAGCTACATGTATATTAGTTGAACCATAAGGGACAGACCATTAGATTTTTGAGGGGGAGGGAGGGGGGGAATAAGAAAAAAAAATATTGTGCAGAGCAACAGCTCAAAAAAAATTGTGGAAAAGAAAAAGTGATTTTGCAGACCTTCCCCCCCCCCCCCCTTCCCCCACTGAGCATGAAAATGATAGGATCCTCTCCAAAAATATCTTGCAAGAAACAAAGGGTTTTAAATGGTAAGTTTGTTGTTCTTACCCTCCCCTTCCTCCCCCCCCCTCCCCCACTGAGGCATCAAAATAGAGGGTGCTGTTTAAAAAAATATCCTGCAAGAAGCATAAGGTGTAAAGTGGTAGGGGTATTGTCCTTTGTGACGTACTCCCCTGCAATTGAGCAAAAAAAAGTGTGCAAGCAAATATTGATGAAAAAGATAATCCTGCGCAGCCATGAAGGGAAAAAGAAATATTGCACACACACAAAATTGTCCATCCCAAGGGATTTATAAGCACTATGATATCCACTTTTTGTGTAACCCTACTGATCAGTTGTTTTGTATTGATTTCATGAATGTGATGTGTTGGCAGTCTGAAGTCTCTGAATATTATTGTACTGAATACTTTTTCTATTCATTTCAACAGCCTCTGTGGAAAGGCAAGGTATGCATATATATATTGAACCAAGAAATTCTAATCATCCATTCTAGTCTCTGTACTGTGATATAAACACAATGGAAGATGTTTTAACATCTTAATAATATTACATCTCATAAACAAGCACAAGAAAAGCAACAGAAGGGATACCTAAGTGTTTCTCTTGGTTTTCAATGCTCTTGATTACATCTTCCAATGCATTTACATCACCTGTATTGAAAGACATATTGGTGATCATTTTATATTGCTTTTACAAAATATTTTTCAAGACTTTAATGCAAGGCATGTCTCTGTTCACTGATACATGTATCTTAAATATGGTAGCTAGCCCAGTGATCCCCTCAAGTAATTATATAACCTGGATATTAAATAACCAGGTTATATAGTTACTTGAGATTTTATAATTTGGTTTGTGTAATTTGACAGGTGTGTCTCATCGGCATTTGCTGCAGGCAGCATGGCAGGGTAATGTGGATGTGTTGAGAAGATTGCTGGTAAATATTTATTCTATAAAAGAAATTACTGTTAACTTTAACTTAACATTTTGCACTAGTTGTAACTATAGTGTTTTAGATGTTAGGATGATGATCACATAGGTCAAAAGCTCGGTAAAATGATGATCGAAACAAATCTATCCAAATGAAGTTAAACCCAACCAATACAAACATCTATTTGATTTTGTACTGAATCATCACACCATACAGGAAATATATTTTGAAAACTATGTCCTCTAAAACAGTCCTTTTTAATACTGTGGTTTTCGGTATTCTGCGAACTCTGACTTTCAAACACCAACCGCTAATTTGCGTTTTTTGCTTCTGTCAATCAAAAGTAAAAATCTCTAATACGAAGAACTATTAATACCAAAATGATAGTATAACTAATATTGATATATACTCTCTAAAGATCATACAGTCATGTATTTGGTCATTTGGTAGGATTTTAGCAACTTTTAGTATTGAATTTTCAATGTTTTGTTGAGGTGGGCAGAAGCAAATAACCAAATTCCAATGGACTGTTTGAAGGTCAGAGTTCGCAGAAATATACCGAAAACCGCAGTAATATTTAACCTGATTCCCAAATTTTGAGAAATGCAATTTATACACCCTTCTAATAAATGCCACAACGTATTGTTTTCCGCGATTGACATCAAATTTATTCTTTTGAAACTTGTACAATGTGTATGCAATTGAAAAGAATAAATTTGACGTCAAGTGCGGAAAACAAGCATTGTGGGATTTATTAGAAAGGTGTATAATGCTAGTTTTTAAGACTTGCAGTTAATTACCATAAACTACAAAAAGTGCATTATGAATTTTGAGACATTCAATAAGTGTACATTAATTTTGGAGTCTATAATCTATATTCCTCCTGCATTTAATGAAAACCCTGACAAGTGTCATTTATTGTTTATTTTTGTATTGATGTGGTTATATCCCTGTTTAAATAGGTTGATAGGATGTTAGCCTTGCTTTTTCCTGTCTCCCCACTTAGAGGTGATTCAATGACTTTTTGCTGACGTTTCTTTCTCCTTTTTTGTTTGTTTTTAGTCTTCTCAAGCTGACCTGGATGTGAATTGTAAAAATGCTGATGGCATGACTCCACTGCTCTTGGTGACAAGAGATATTAACCTCTTTGAAAAAAGTATGTTACATATTAAATATCCAACTGGGTTGTTTACTTTAAACCCAAACATATTATATAATTGCTATTATAAAATATTTTTTTATGAAAGTATGTCAAAATAATTATTTATTACAATATTCTCTAGCTGCTTTGAATTATACTGAAATGGCAAACAGATCTTCACTTATCATGACTAACATATAACTTGTTTTAATTCTATTTCTGGATATATAAAATGCAATATAATTACAGCCAAAATTGTTGCATCGCGACCAGCAAATTACGAACTTTGGTTTGATTTTGGGTTTTTCTGAGCCATCAATCAGTTTTGGGGTGGAGCTTATTACAAATCAACCAATCACTGAACAAGTTCATGAAAGCACCGCCCCCAAGAATGATGGATGGATCATAAAAGACAAAAACATTGCCAACATTAGAGGTCGTGATGCAACTAATTTTGCTGTAAATAATTATTGGTATATAATAATATTTAGGAAGGTTGTCATTTTTAAATATTGCTATGTTAGCAAGACTGGTATTGATGTGTATGTGTTGGGGAATCTGGAACCAGTTGCAGTATTATTTGATACCAAAATGTTATCAAGTATCATTTGTAAATGCTAGTACATTTAAATACAGTATTTTTAATTTATTGCTTCAATTTGTAGTTGAAAAGGTTGTCTCTGAAAAAGGATATCATCCTGTTGATGTCATTAGTGAATTACTGCTACACAAAGCGTAAGTCATTTAGAGAAATGTATGCATTGTCACCACCCAATGTCAAAGTGCTGCAAGTGACAGAGTCAGTCATGGGGACCCCTATCATGCAGTCAGTCAATCAGTCATTTAGTTGGTCAGTCAATCCATCTGTCCCTTCAGTCGGTCAGTCGGTCGGTCGGTTGGTTGGTTGGTCTGTCTGTCCGTCTGTCAGTCAGTCTGTCTGTCTGTCAATAAGTCAGTCAGTCCATCCATGAGTCAGTCAGTCAGTCAGTCAGTCAGTTGGTCAGTCAGTCTGTCTGTCTGTCTGTCCATTCATCCATCTGTCTGGCCATCAGTCAGTCGGTCAGTCAGTCAGTTAATAAGTCAGTCAGTCAGTCTGTCAGTCAGTCCATCGGTCAGTCAGTCAGTCAGTCAATAGATCAGTCTGCTTGCCTGTCAGTTGTAGATTTTTTATTCCAACACCATTAATTAACTCATACCAATTTTCTTTCTATTTCCAGTGACTCTAATGTGGCAAGTAGTGATGGTAGAACTGCTTTACACTATGTTGCTTGCAACAAAGGAAAACTGGCTGAAGAAATGGCCAACTTGATTATAAACAATCAGGATTCTTGTATAGGTAATCACTTATTACTATATTTGGTTATTTATAAGCAAGTTTAACTTGGAGTGGATTGCTAGTTAGTGGTTGTTGCTTGTTGCACAGTCACTATTGCTGTTTTCACCCTCGTGGTCAGTCATTGCTGGGCATTGTTGCTTGTTTTTGCTTTTGCCCCACCCTTCCTCCTGTAAATTAAAGGTGAGGTATGGTAAGTATAAGTGTTACAGGTGCCCAGGCTGACCCATGGCTAGGTTGCTATGGCTACCTCTTGCCAGTTGCTAGCATTGCTATTGCTGCATTGCTGTAAGGGCACCTACCCACCATATTGATTAGCGAAAAGTTAATAATCTCATAATAATTCTCTAGTCAGACTTAATGGGAGTCTGAAGAGGGTTGGAATGATAAGCTGGTGGCTTTTGTGAATTAGTGGTTTTTGTTTTCATGCTTTGTCACTCTTTTTTCAGAATGTAATGAATGATGAATTAATGGCTTCTATTTCAGAATTACCAGACCAATTCAGCTGTTTACCAATACACTTTGCAACCAGAGAAGACAACTGCCCTGTTCTACTTGCTTTGATCAATGGTGGAGCTGATGTCAATGCAAGAGGAATTAATGGACAGACACCTCTGCACATGGCTGTAAGTTGAAGTGACAGCACTGACAGTGAGAATTGGCATGCAGGTTGGCCGAGTGGTGAGAGCACCAACCTTTCACTGCTGTGGTCTGGGTTCAAGTCCCAGCTTGGGCATCGGATCATAATATTATGTGAATTGAGTTTGTTTGATGTGTTGTTGTCTACCATGCCACAAGGATATTTTTCCAGGCTCTCCAGTTTTTCCTCCCTCAGCAAAAATCAAGTTGAGCGATGTATGCAAAATATTTAATGTAGAGGTAGTGTTTGTGAGTGCCAGCAGAACAATCATTAGCCACTATGTGGATCTGCTGTACAAGATTATTTTAATTATTATTTTTATACAATGTCAGTTTTGTTAGCCATGCCAAGGTCTACAGAATGTAGGTCTGTATGGCCCAGAACTCAGCAAAGTCCAGTAGGTTGCTAGCTGTATTAATTGTTAGTGTGTGGTCTCATTGACAAGAAACCACACACACTGGCAACTTCCTGGCCTCTTCTCCCCAAATAGTGGTGTGGGTTCCTTAACATCCCTTCAATGTAAGACGAATAATGCTAGATGATATAGACATTTCACAGATGGTGAGATGGGGATCGGAGTTGAGGAGACCCCTGTCAATCAACAATAGGAGTGTGCCAAAAGGTCTTAAAACGTGAACCGATTTAAGGATAAAAGAGTTGATGCAAGAACACGGCATGAGATGGCAAATATATCACATTCCATTGCTGCATGATTATGTACCCTGACAGCATTGCAATGTTACATCCAGGACACCAAATTTCATTTGTTTTCACACCATCTTCTTGACATCTTATTGTCATTTTGAACAAAATTCATCAGTGTGCAAAGCATAATTGTCTTTCATGTTGTGTTATGTTTGTTAAATCAATCTGTTTTTACTTACACAGGCAACCCATGGACATGAGAGGAGTTCTAGTACACTGCTTGATAATGGTGCTGATGTCACCCTGGTAGATGATAATGGATATTCACCAGTAAATATAGCAACAAATAAAAGAGTACATAGTGTTCTTAAAGGTACAATAAATAAATAATAATTTAAATATCCTGTATCATGGCAACAAAACCCAATATATAATATATATATATTTCAAGTGTGTCTACATAAACCAAGGCCACCCAAACAGATTATCATGCAGATTATTCAATTACAATCAAGTACATGTATGTAAACAATAGAATCTGTACCTAGATTTTTAAAATTTCCCAGGCATACCAAACCATGTTTTATACATGTTTATGAAATATTTGAGATATAACGCGTGTGCTGATTGGCTGGCTATCATGTTTATATCAGAGGACAGAGACATGGCTCGCTCAAAAAACATCGAAAATATTTTTATTATAAAAGCAATATAAAACGATCACTTATGTCTCTGTTCTGTGATATAAACACTCTGGAAGATGTAGAGCACTCGAAAAGCAAGAGAAACACTCGGCTACGCCTCGTGTTCCTAAGCTTGCTTTTCTCTTGCTCTACATCTTCCATTGTGTTTATATCACAGAACAGAGACATGCGCACACGTTTTATATTCCTTAAATGTAGCTACCAAATGCACCAAAGCATTTTAGTTTGTAGGAACATAACTGAAGCTGCAAAATTATGTTGTTCACCATCCAAAACAAACTTGCCATGATAGAAATTTGATTGTAAAATTTGTTTGGGTGGTTAATGGTTGATGTAGTTGTGCTATAACCTAATTACCTTTATATCATATTTTTCATGTTATGTTATGTTATGTTTATGTTATAATTCCTTTTGAATATAGAAGCCTGGTCTGAACAGACTCATGGAAAATCACCCAAGAAGAGACGTTCTTTATCAGGTAAGTGTATTTACATTTTTAAAACTTCTTCCTGCAATGTCCCCTTGTGTTTTGTACATACATATATTTTGTGATATGTTCTATCTTTTAGCACCAAATCAGTACCAAGCAGTAAGAGTTGAGGAAGCCCAAGTTAGTGTAAAAGAAGCCCAAGTTAGTGTAAGAAAAGCATTTGTTTCTTAATCCATGGTTTGTGATGAAGCTAACATGCTAATGAACTTTATTTCTCAGGCTGCAGTGAATCCCACAGGAGTTGCAAAGACACCTTCCCCTCGTAAGTTTGCAAGATGCCAATGCCAGCATCATTGTTTTGATTTCTATTGTTAATATCTTGGATTTGACGTGTTTTCTTTGTGTATTCCAGGAAAAGTATCTTTGTCATCATCAGAGAACAGACGCAATGTGCCAGAAAGCAGTGATAGTGGGTAAGGAAAAACAACTTGACAATAGATGTCAAGAAAATGTTGCAAAATCAAGCGGAACAACAAATGTAGTGAGCTGCGTTCACTGCAAAGTTTTGAACTTTTTTCATTTTTTTAAAAGTACAGACAGTGGAAACTGACAAAATGCATTAACATCTTTGTCTGAACTCTTATCAAAACTGGTTTTCAACCAATCAGATACGGAGAGATTTTGCTCAAATGTTGATAAAAATGTCTTACTGTACATAATGTGAAGCATTGCTTTGCTGTTGGGCTGTAACCACATTTGCACGTGGATATACCTGCTAAAAATAACACAAATACAGGGCATCACTTCACAATTCGACAATAATTGGCTGCCAAAAGGCAATTTGCAGTCTCAAGCCCAATTTACACAACAACCTTCTTATAACACGGCACCCCTAAATCTAGGTACGTGGACCGACTATTTTAGGTATGGTACCCCTACAAGGTCTGTTCACACGATGATAAATTGTAGGTGCCATAAAAATGAGTTTGAATTAGGGATGGTGTGCCATGAAAAGTTGTCGTGTAAATCTGGTTTCAGTCTATAGATGATACTAATATGTTTTCTTCATAATGGCAGGCCTCTTCCACAACCACCACAAAAGAAGCACAACCCAGTTGCACGAAGTAAGTCCTTGACGACCAAGCCTAGTGACCTAGTACCCAGTCCTCCAAAGAACAGTTTTAACAAACGTGCAGAATCCAGGACCCAGATAAGACAAATTAGCTCACGGTCACATGAAACAGGTAAATATACAAGGAGACTAGTATTTGTCATTGCTATGGTGATGTTAATCACAAATCAATGTGGCTTTTTTCAGCAATTTTTACTCAAGACAGACTTGAACTCCCAAAATTGTCAGTGAAGAACATCGAGCTGAAGTTTTCAAGGTTTGTTTTACATTTATTGCAAACTTTGACACTTTAATTTCGCGATTTCGCGATATTGGCAATCGTGCAAATTGATGCGCAACACTGTTGCCTTGCAACTGTTGCAAGATGAAGATTAAATGTTGACTCACATCACTCTTTGAGCAACAAATAGTCTTTGTTCACAGAGTGTTTGTAGTACAAGCCTTCTACTTTATGACAAAATTGGTTGCGCGCAGGAAACACGAGCAACATTTGCTCTGCAACTGGCAGCACAACAGAATGATGTGCGAAAAGTTCGTAAGATTTTGACTGTTTCCTGTAATAACACTTGATGCTGTTACTTGCCTGATACAGCCACTTTGAACAGGAGTATTTCTACTCTAGATGCTGCTTTATTTGCCTTTACTTTAACTTACCTCACTGTTTTGGGTTTCTCTCCCCAGCTCTCTTTGTCAAGATTTTTCTCGCTTTTCTAACAATGTCCAGCGTGTACGACTACTCACTCCAAGCTCCTCGCGGTCATTGCCAGCAACACCTAACGCATATAGCACGTATCGCGGTAACAGGGGAATTTCTGTGGATGCTTTGTTACAAAATTCAAAGAAGATGAGAATGCCTTCAAGAATTGCACCGTTGCCAGAACGACGATCCATAACACCAGAACTAGCCCCATCCCAGGGTTCTTTGCGAACGGGCAGCAGTTTGAAGTGTATAGGACAGGTAGTTGATCTAGGTAAGTAGTCATGTGATGATGATGATGATGATGACGAAGACGATGATGATGATGATCTGATGATGTAATTTGATTGGTAAGTGACCACTATGTTTCTTTGTTTATGCTTTCAGATTTCCTACCAAACAATTCAAACTGTTTGACGTCTTTGGCGAAACTGGTTATTTCAAGCGATACTGTCGATGGAAGAAATCTCCTGCAGCCTCCTTCCTCGCCGTCTTATGAAGAAGATACGTTGATAGAAAACAGTAATGCAGATGATCAAGGAAACCAAAATGAGATACAAAATGAGCGAAACAAAGAACGGGACTTAAGGTGTTTCAAAGTAGTTGTTGACGCGCTACACCTCTCATTTTAAATTCGCGATTTCATGGACTTCTTCTCGTCGGATCAAAATATCCTTTGGACAAATTATCAAGCAAAGATTGAATTTTTGAATGATAGTAATTTTAAGTCAATCTGTGATTTTACAGCAAAGATAATCAATGATCGTTTAAATCAGTCTTTCTAAAATATCTCCCGTTTACGATGAGCTTTTGAAAAACGAAAACATAGGCCTAAAACTTCACATTCATGCACACATACTTATAGTAAAATCAGACAGTTTAAACAGAGCGATTTTGAGTACTAGACGCAAACATTTTTTATGCGTATTTTGCGTCGCAAAAACTAAGGTATAGCTTGTCATGCAGAAAAGAAATACTCAGCGCTCAAACATATGCGCCAAAATACTGAAAACACGTTGCTATATTGTTGTTCTTTCTCTCTGGTAAATTGCACTGGTTTAAGTGTTCATTTGGCGGAGTTATGATTTTTCTTCTGATAGTATATGGGATTCACTAGCTGCGACAATTTTAACTTTCAAGCGGCGTAAGAGATATCTCTTCAAGTCATCACTGTTTAGAGCCCAAAATCACGGCTATACTTACTCAAAGTATCATAAAACACGCAGCAGAAATTTATTAAATTTGATATGTAAAGCAACATTTTTAAATTTCACTTGAATACAGTGCTTCAAACGCGCCGGAGTAGAATCAAACTCGTGTGTACAAATGCATGACGATGGCGTGATGCTTGCTAATTATGTCACGGTACATTCCTTCGCGCCCGTGTTACGACGCATTTGCATATAGTGCCTTTACACTTCATTTCGATGCAATGCCTGCAACTAAAAGTTCGAGAAGTAAGAAAAACCGTAGACTTGCTGCACGTTTGGCAAGAGAAAAAAGATGGAGGAGCCGCAACTAATTTTTCCAATTTCGAGTTTTGTGTGATCCTAGTTCAAATAAAACCGCGGTATGCAAATGCATCGTAACACGGGTGCGAAGGAATGTAGCGTGACATAATCAGCAAGCATCACGCCATCGTCATGCATTTGTACACACGGGTTTGATTCGACTCCGGCGCGTTTGAAGCACTGTATTCAAGTGAAATTTAAAAATGTTGCTTTACATATCAAATTTAATAAATTTCTGCTGCGTGTTTTATGATACTTTGAGTAAGTATAGCCGTGATTTTGGGCTCTAAACAGTGATGACTTGAAGAGATATCTCTTACGCCGCTTGAAAGTTAAAATTGTCGCAGCTAGTGAATCCCATATACTATCAGAAGAAAAATCATAACTCCGCCAAATGAACACTTAAACCAGTGCAATTTACCAGAGAGAAAGAACAACAATATAGCAACGTGTTTTCAGTATTTTGGCGCATATGTTTGAGCGCCGAGTATTTCTTTTCTGCATGACAAGCTATACCTTAGTTTTTGCGACGCAAAATACGCATAAAAAATGTTTGCGTCTAGTACTCGAAATCGCTCTGTTTAAACTCTCTGATTTTACTATAAGTATGTGTGCATGAATGTGAAGTTTTAGGCCTATGTTTTCGTTTTTCAAAAGCTCATCGTAAACGGGAGATATTTTAGAAAGACTGATTTAAACGATCATTGATTATCTTTGCTGTAAAATCACAGATTGACTTAAAATTACTATCATTCAAAAATTCAATCTTTGCTTGATAATTTGTCCAAAGGATATTTTGATCCGACGAGAAGAAGTCCATGAAATCGCGAATTTAAAATGAGAGGTGTAGCGCGTCAACAACTACTTTGAAACACCTTAAATAGTCCAGGATGTGATGAATCTGAAACAAAAAGTGAAAATGGAAAGAAAGAAGAAAATGAGAATGTGGATGAGGGGGAGACTGATCACAAAACGCATAGGGCGAAAAATCAACCAGATTCCGATTCTGCTCTTTATCAAACACAAACTTTCTCTTCTTCAGATATATCACAATTTTGGATTCCAAATATGAAAGATAGCGAAAAGCGTAATACTCAGGGACTCGAAATGGAAATCCAGGACAGTAGGACCAAAATAACAAATGAATTATGTAAAACTGAAGAAAAACTGAACAAACGAGAGAGAACAGAATCAACTTCTTCTGTTTCATTTTATGTGGACTTAAATGACGTCACTGAGCATGCGCAATGCTGCTCGTGTAATAACCAATTAGAAATAACTAGAGAATCCCGTATGTGTGCTGAATGTGCGCATAAAAGTCGTCCTCAGAGTAAAACCTTTTGGATATCAATAGATGGAGAAACAAGTGACGGAGAAGCAGATACATCAACTGCTGCACAGAAAATTCGTTATGGACACAAGAACGCAGTTCAAAATAACCAACGAAAAGTAAAATCTTTACCAGCCACCTCACAGCCGCCATTACCATTCCTTTTGGAGAAGTCTTGTAGCAGTAGAAGTAATGCCTCAAATTGTTCAAGAGATGTCGAAAGTGACGAACTGAAACTTCATTCTGAGGGAACGTTTGTCATTGATTCAAAGCCAGAGGAAGAGACTGCAGAGATCGATATCCAAACTTGTATACAAAACGACCAGGACGCGAGTGACCAGAGTGGTAATTCTATCGATTGTAAGGATAAGGAATGCACAAATAAATCTAATGATACTGTACCATTAGATAAAGAAGATATCAAAGACGATTTACCAAATAATGAACCGAATATTGTCCTGCAGTCAGTAACTACAGACGATGACGTAATAAACGAAAACGCACATGAAACACCTAGTAATAGTGACAATAAACCTGTACAGAATGCAGATAAGTGTTTACTTGGAGAGGAACTCGTTGACGTACCTAAAGCAGCATGGTCCAATGATAGTGGAGTTCAAATATCTAATGCATTCCCATCACCCATCCCCCCTAAAAACGTGAAACCAGAAGTACAACCGCCTATTGGTGAAACCTTCACTAAAGCAAAACCGAGGAAAACGTCTGGGAAGAAATGTAGGAAAAATTGTGGGACGGAAGCAAAAAAAGGATCGCGCACACAGAGTAAGAGTGTAAATGGAAAGGAACAAGTGAAAAAAGGGAAGAAAGGAAAATGCAAAAAGAAAAATCAGGCATTCAAAGAGATCACAGTCAACCAATCAGGCGCTGTTATGGCCTGTACGTTAGAGAGAGGATCCTGAGTCATGTGATATATCTGTGGGGGTCCCGAGCCCTGATGTTGATAACGCACCAACGTTGTCAATCGATTCAAGATCATTTAGCTGTAAAGTGCTGAAGAGGAAGTTTCCTGTCTTGAGTCCAATACCCGAGTCACCATACAGCAATGCATCAACACCGCGGTCAGTTGACATGCGCTCACAAGTCCCGTGTAATGACCATAGAAAAGCTTGTAGTCAAGACAACTTAGAGAACACTAAACCGTTAGAACGTGCAGACACAACGAAAAATAGTGATAATGTTGAAGATAACAGTGAATGTATCAAGGGTACGGAAAATGTCACAGTAGAAGGGGATGATGCACAAGCAAGGGAGAATAAGTCAATTGATGATACAGAACAAAACCATGAGGATAATGACTTTGGTGATGATGTTGATAATGGATATGATGAAGTCGACGGAGGAATGATCTCTCGTCTGTTTGGTATGTGTATTCCACGTCTTAATTTGATTGCATCTGACAGTGACTCAGAAGAGGGAATTGATCCAAAATGAGGAGCCTATATCGAGAGAGAACAACGATGATGATGACGATGATAATGATGATGATGATGACGATGATGATAGTAGTGCTACTGATGACAGTTGTGGAGCAAAAGATAATATTGGGATCAGGCAGGGACGAGGAACAGAACAGTGGCTATCCAGGAATCGCATTCTATTTCTTATGAGGGAGAAATCAATGAAGACGTCGAAGACATGCTTCAAGAAATTCTCAAAAACACAGAGGACATCAGTTAACACCTCTAAAATAGCGAATAGTTTAACTGATCAAAGGGAGGAACTCGATAATGAAACAACCAGTGACTCAAAGGAAAAAGAACCAACTGATGATGAGTCTTCAGCGGTTGAAACGACAGACGAGAAAAGAGCAAATAAAAGATTTAAACATAAATGGACATTAGGACTACATCAGCCAAATGCAGCGCGCAGCACACGAAGATTTTGATGAATCTGATGAAGTATTCCTTCCACACGCAAACCAGGAAAATCCTAACACATTTTCAAGGAGCTTATCATCTAACGTATCACTAGACGACGCTTTATCAGACAACGATTCGTCTTATATCAGTTGCTGAGTCCACCCCACGTTGCGTGTCAGACTGCTCAACATTTGAAAGCAGCGATAGCGTGCTTAGCTCACGGGATTCCACCCGCGGGATGACCCCAGATGACGTCACACCTTGTGGATCTGTAGACATTAAAGTTCATGAGCGTATTTATAAATCATCAAACACTAGCAGCAGTGATAGTCGATCAACAATAAGTAATAACAGTGTTGTATCAGTACAAAGTTTCTTGCCGTCTAGTGCCGGGCGTGGTTTTGCTTCGAAGTCAGGTCAGCTTAGGGAGTTTGTCAGTCAGCTACAAGCTGTGGTGAAGAAATCCAGTGGCAAAAGGGAAACATATTGGGAAAAGGAGGCTTTGGAACGGTAAGATGATGTGAAATTATATCCTTACACAGGTAGCCCAAATGACGTTCCCGAGAAAGATTTATAAGGCATTACCCTACTGGCAAAGTGTATTTTTTAAAGCTTCTCCTACTCACGAATCGCTCTTCATATGAAGGAGAAGCTTTACAGCAAGGATGGCACAGTTGGTTAGTGCGCGGCCTTCGGTGCGAGAGGTCCCTAATTCGATTCCCAGTCCTGACCTCGCATCCTTGTTTCGACTTCTTTCCTTTCCGTGTAGCTTTAGGTAGCCTAAAGGTAGCTTTAGGTACCCTTAAAACGGAGCACTGATGGAGAGGGGGGGGGGGGGGGGGTAAAATGAGCGCACCGTCGGCTTCCTGGAAGATTAGCTCAGCTAAAGGAACTACCGACGTTAAACATTAAACAAGGTCCTTTACCTTTTTTACATCTTCCAGCAGGGTAATAATTCATATGTGTATTGAGCTTAAAACAAAATTCCAACTGCAGGGAATCTTGGTCAGAAACACTATTTGGGCTACCTGTGGTACTATGATGTAGTGAACTTTCACAGTCTTATTTCCAGTCTATATTTAATATTATTTGGTTATTCCTTTAGGTTTGGCTTGGATTAGTCAACACTGGTGAAATGATAGCTGTGAAACAAGTTGAACTCAACCATGATGACAGTGAAGCTGAAAAGGTAGAAATCAGACTAACGATACGTCAAAGACTACATGGTTACAGGAGACCATAACTAGGAGACTCAATGCGAGCCCTTATAAAAACCTTCGGCAGCCAAATTTGACGTGTTGGCCCGCATTTGAGTTATCCTATAAGATTTCAATTCAATTCGAACGCTGTTAGCGCACGATCAAAGCGAATGCATGCGGGCAAGCATTTAAAGATGTTCAGCGTACACAAGTGGCTGGTGGTCTAAAAATAGTTCACATGAGGGGCAACATGTCGTATCATGTGATGCACGTGTTTCAGTCTCATGGTTATGCTCTCCTGATAATCACTAGTGTTGCCTGTGATGGCTAGTACTGCTCCTGATGATGATGATGATGATTATTATTATTGTGGTAATGGTCGAGTAATTATATTGATTGAAATAATAAATGCTACTCCTGATGTCAATGATGTTTTTGCTGCTGACAAAAATGATGACGATATTGATGATGATGATGAATTTTGTTGTTGCTATCTGATTTTGCTTTTTTATTGTTTTTCTGCAGCAATATGAGAAATTACAGGAAGAGGTTTCACTACTCAAGTCTCTTCGTCACGAAAACATCGTCAAGTAAGTACAAACAAACGATTACTAAACGTCAAACCCCGATATTCTGTGTGTTTGGAATATGCTCATTTCTTTTTTGCTGCGTTTCAGGTACATTGGAACGTGTTTAGATGAAAACTTTGTTGTTAATATCTTCATGGAGTTCGTTCCTGGAGGGTCTATAGCCCAAGCATTAAAAAGGTAAAACACGACTAATATAAGTAGCATGTTCTCTTTCTACCATACACATTTTAACAATAGCACGATTCACCCATTCCGGTAGGCGAAGAAAGACCGATAGAGGGAGGAGGGGTAGACGACCGGACGCACTTTTTTACATCCTTGTTTTGACTTCCCTCTAATGTGAGTAGTTCAGCGTAGAGGGAGGGAGGGAGTAGAGAGTATACTGTTTCACATCGTTGCTTCGACTCCTCTATAATCTGTGTAGTTCAGTGTAGCTTATAATATCTGTGGAACGAAGCACTGATGGAGTTGGGGGAGGTGGGGATGGGGGAAGAACTCGGATTGCTGTTATGTGAATCAGACGGGAGACAGTCTGAACATTAGGCTAATGGAGGGAGAGAGGGGTTAGGGCCCATAGTGCCGGATTTAGAAGATCAAACCAAATGAGGCATATATATCATCCTTTTCCCTTGTATGATGTTAGGACGGTTCATAAGACCTACGCCCTCGGACGAGCTTTTAGCATGCTTTGCAGACCCAATTATATTACGCTCGAACATTTTTGGTAATATTTTCAAGCGGTAAAAAAAGCAAAACAGGCTAACGAACCTTCAGAAAATCAGGCTAATTTTTAGTAGTACATAATAGTTGCATTTGTATGCATTTTTTAGTATATTTCGTATTATTTTCAGGTTTGGAGCGTTTGTAGAACCTGTATTTCAACGTTACACCAAACAGATTCTTTGTGGTGTGGAATATCTACACAATAACAATGTTATACACAGGTAACTATACACTCTTCAAAACTAACCACGCCCTATTTCCATTGTTTAATGTAGGTTTTGATTTTCGGGGGAAGACCCACGACAGGCTCATTAATACCTACATTTGGGAGTTTTTACCTTCAATGCACATTTGAGATTTTAGACATACACTAGAAGTCAGAAAGTCTTAAAATTTAAGGAATTGACTCAGACTATTATAACCTTTAAAAAATCGCAAATGCTATCTTACGAATCGACCCTACCGAGCCTCGAACCCTCAACCCTTAGCATCTTATACGGTCCATTCACTTACCACTATGCTATCCGGTAAATCGTTGACCATGACGGAATTTTAAGAAGCTTTATCTCAACACAGCTATTGTTCGACGTTAATTTGATGCACATATGAATCATTCAATATAACTTAAATCCGATGATTTGAGTTCTTATTTTTATGCACTGAAACAATAGAAATAGAGTTTGGTTAGTTTTCAAA
This sequence comes from Telmatactis stephensoni, assembly GCA_029948255.1. NCBI lineage: Eukaryota > Metazoa > Cnidaria > Anthozoa > Actiniaria > Isophelliidae > Telmatactis > Telmatactis stephensoni. The sequence continues at coordinate 184,427 of JALIZF010001432.1, forward strand.
TCACTTCAAACGCACGGGCTCGAGTTTGCATTGAATTTTAATGCAATTCCTTGCCCTAGCGTTTGAACTTTTATGTATATTTGAGGGGTAAGGATACTAACCTTAAGTTTGGATAGTTTCACTTTTCCTGGCTTTTCTTTCTTCACAATCACTTTGAATTTTGAAGCCTTGAAAACATGTCCACGACTAATTCAGGTTCTCAGATGGTATGGAACGAAAAAATAGACACCATTGGTTTCCGTGAAAACCTTTCTCTTCCTCACTAGAATAACTAGAAGTACTGATCGTTTACTGTTTGTTTTACAGGGATATCAAGGGAGGTAACATCATGTTAATGCCTAATGGTGTCATCAAACTCATTGACTTTGGCTGCGCAAAGAGGCTTTGTATGGTAATTAGTTTGTACTATAAAGTAGATATGTAGAATGGGAAACCTGTGGTAAAATTCAGCCAATCAGGAACTCAAGATGAGCTTTTATAAACCAATCAAAATCCGAAGTTACAGTTACAGAACAGCTTGAAACACGGAAATATTTCCAACCTATAGAAAATCTACTGTAGAATGAGAAATGGTATTATGACCTAAACAGCATTTGGGAGGGGGAGGGAGGGACCGTAGATTGGAAACCGAAATATATATATATATAAAAAGGTCGGCCTCAAACAGGAAAACAGAATCCTAGGTGGGAAAAAGTGTATTTTGAAGGCTTTTTGGTTTACTTGCCATCGGAAGATTCATTAATTTTACTCCAAAACCGGTTTTACCAAGTTGGACAGTAACAATTTTTGCTGTTATTTTCATCTTATCTCCCTGTGTTCTCTTCAACAGAACTTAAGTCTGAGTAGAAGTAGCATGTTGCACTCCATCAAAGGTACGCCATATTGGATGGCACCTGAAGTCATTATAGAGACTGGTCATGGTACGAAATCAGATATCTGGTGAGTAATAAACATCACATGGTGGCAGTCATGGGCAAGTAACAGAAACCATAAACCTTTAGGATTGCTTATAACAGATGTAGTTTATAGCATCAATCTCAGTTATTGTTACTTGGTTGCAAGTAGTGTCACGGCAGCCATCTTGGATAAATCCCAACAAAAGGCCTATCCCGTGTTCTTAAGTCGCCGGGTTTTTTTTACAGCAACTTAATGCAATTTAAGGCGTTCTAAGACGTTTTAAGAAAACGTGGAGGAATTTGTGTAATGTTTTACGGCGTTTTAAGGCAACTTATTCAAAGAGTTGAATTAACTGAAATTAACCTAAGGCTACTTTAGGCTACATTGAGTATTTTAAGGCATTTTAAGGCGTTTTAAGGCAACTTATGGTCCTGGAGTGAGTAGGCCTAACAAAAGATTTCTTATTAGTGTTCAGTTGTTTGTTCATCCAACATGATTTGCGCTTCTTCATTTTTGACTTTCGAGGGAACGATTGAAACCAATCAATTGGGATTGATAATAGTTTTCATTAAGAAAAGCTTGATTATCAGACGGTCAGAGATAGTTACGAAGTGCGACGACCATCCAATAATCGATACGAAGTGCGACAACCGTCCAATAATCAGTTCAAGCAAAACAAAGAGTGATATCAATATTTTGGTCTCAAACTGTTAATATTTCTGTGTGCTTTTCTCGTACATATAATTAAGGAAGAAAAGCAAGAGAAACACTCGGCTACGCCTCGTGTTCCTAAGCTTGCTTTTCTCTTGCTCTACATCTTCCATCGTGTTTATATCACAGTACAGAGACATGCGCGCGCGTTTTATATTGCTTTTATAAAATATTTTCGACGTTTTTTGAGCGAGCCATGTCTCTGTCCTCTGATATAAACATGGTAGCCAGCCAATCAGCGCGCGCGTTATATCTCAAATATTTTATAAAACTGAATAGAAAAGTAAAAGCATCTGACTAAATATTCATGTATATTTACAGGAGCATAGGATGCACTGTATATGAGATGGCTACAGGAAGTCCTCCATGGTCTGACATGCCACCAATGACAGCCATATTCTCTATTGGTAATGGGTCTACAGTACCACAACTAGGAGAATCCTTCTCACAGCTCGCAAGAGATTTTACATCAGCCTGTATGACAAGGTACAGTGATCAAAGTTATTGACTTACTCAGGAAGGGACACGTGTTATCTCCTACATAACCACTGTGAATATGAATTAATAGTGCAAGTGGAACTCAGTGAACCTGGCTACACGATGCTATTTTCCCCGCATCTTTTTCTGTAACGTTGCGCCCAGCACAGAGCAGTTGCACGGTGTGTCAGGTCTGTCAGGAGGGGCAGAATTTAGTCTGCAGCAAATGACTTTTTCTGACAGATCGACAGATCAATCCGTGGTGACCTCACAGACTTGCGTCCACTTCTTTCTAATCGATCTGCATGTGTAGCTTTAATTAGCTTTAAATACTCTCACAATGAATTGCTGATGGAGAGAGGGGATATGACAAGTTTATTTATTTAGTAACTCTCGAAGGTTTTTACTCTTATGAGATACCGTTGAACCAGACCTCGTTTACCATTTTACTTTTTCCAATGATAAGAAAACAAAAGGGCTATCCCTTGTTTCTTGCGAGGACAAGTTTACACTATTAAAAAAGTCAATGAAGTGAGCCACCGTCTGTTTTTTCTTCTTTTTCTTTTGCCCCATCTCACTTTTGAACTAGGCGTGGCTCTTTGTCTACCCTGTTTATTGCTAAACGTTTTCATTGTGATTTTTTAGGGATCCTGACACAAGACCTTCAGCAAGTCAATTGCTTCAACACGAATTCGTAATTGGTATCAAGTGAACAGTCTTGATGTCAACAACAGTATCGAACATTCATTCTTCCGTATCGGTCATTTCATGTCGTTCACAGAGCTCTTGGATGAGTGGGACACTGTCCGAACATCTGGGTGGGAACTGGCGCCGTATACACTTACATGAGGAAGTAGCCATCGAGTCGAAGAGAGATGTTTGAAATGCTTTTTACACCTATTTCAAAAACGGTTGTCAAATGAGAGACCTAAAAAAACACGTGAATTGTCCAAAAAGGAGTATGGGTAGATGCAAAACTTTACACCTTTTTAGGCTTTCGTCTTGATTTCAAACACCACAAAGAAGATATTTGTTGTATAAACATACATACATACATTCTATTTATCTATACACGGGAAAAAAACCATCAGGGAGAATACAAACAAGCTTGGTGAGATTTTTCGTCTTTGTCAGTTTTAGAAATTTCTATCCATATTCTTTTTCGGTTGAGTCAGGAACTCTTTGCTTGATTGCATCCCTATGTTGTTTTTTGGTTGGTTGGTTGGTCGTTTGGTTGGTTGTTGTTTCAGTTTTGTCTTTTTGACCGATAACCTTTTTAAAATAGGTGTAAATCAAATAGATGCCTCACTGTTGTAAATATGTCAGTCTAAATTACAGTCGTGTAATGTAAATAGCTCATAAATTATAGAACTATTTTGGTAGAAACTATTTTAGAAGAACTTAAAATATTTTTGTATCAAATTCAAGAAAAGACGATGTATCATCGTTTCAATAAATTATTCAATGAAATAACCGATGTAGTGTTCCTTTATGCACCCAATCAGGCACGGATCCAGAAAATATGAGACAGCGACTAGCCTGCGTTGCTGGCGGTCTGCGGTTCAGCGACTTCCACGTACTCTCCTGCGCGCACAGCATTACCTCCCTCTCTCTTGAATAGCCTCACCTTATAGGTCAATTCTCATGCTTTCAAAGAGTCGAGCATTACAGATTATTCATCTGTAAAATTGATCTGTAAAAATCCGAAAAGCTCAGCAATTTCCTTAAACCGGTGCAAACCGATTCGGTCTGGATTCGCACCTGCAGTGGTCTTTACTGTCGTTTCTAATGATATAATAATTTGATAATGATAATTTATTCGTTTTTAAATTGTATAGGTACACACACGAATGTCTTGACTTTAAGACTGACAAACGTCCACACTAACTTGGATAGATGTGAAAACGAACCATAAGCTGCAGTCCCTAATGGAAAACAATACCCCACTTCCTTCCCTTCATAGACTTCAAGCCAAAGCAACCATTAAAAGGATGCGCCACTAGGTCGCACGTAATTTTGAAATTGGGTATAAGATCTTATAGTCACTCCAGAGTCACACTCTACTGTATTAGGTATGGGGTGAACCAGGGTATGGAAATGCTACCACATTCCATATGATATCCCTGAAAACCTGGGGTGACTTCAATAAAACTTTGACATCTGTAATCCATTAGCAGGGTTCGTACAGCTTTTGTAGTATAAAATTCAAGGACTTTTCAAGGATAAATATCAAATTTTCAAGGACACAGGATCAACAGCAAACAAACAGAAATATAGTTACCGACTTGTCTTACCATACATAACTAGTTTTTATCAGAAAATTACAAGCAACATTGTGTAAGAGCCTTCTCCTTTTGGCAAAGATTCTCCTCAACCTCAATTAATTTCTTGGATTTTTCTTTGGCAGCTCTTCTTAGGGCATTTCGCATACAACACTTTTTGCTATCACTGTCTTCTGACTGATCACTAAAGTTTCTATCCACTAAAGTTTCTTTTTTGACTGAGAAACATCTTTCAACAGCAGCCTGCCCATGTGAGAGAACTAAAAGAAGCTTAACAACAGGAAAAATCTTCTGGTATGCCTTAATTCACATGACATGTGGGTGGAGAAAAACTCATCAACTCTGTGGATTTTTGGATCAAATCTTGGAAACAAATCACTTCCTATGACAGGAACCTTTTCTATGAAGGAGTCACGTTCCTGAAGAATAACATCACATTCATTTTACCTTTCCTGCATTTGCCAAAGCAACCATAATGCCTTTCATCTTAGTTCTGCACTCAGTGGGATGCTTCACCATTACTCTGGGGTCTTAGAGCGGTCATATTTCGGACAAGAGAATATAAAATAGGTAGCTTTGTAAAAAAGAATTTTTAAAGTGCAGTAATCAGAAAAGTTCTACAGTCAATTCATAACTCCATTGCCTGCTTCTGACTCATGTCACCCTTTCGCATAGCTACAAAAAGCTTTTCTGGAGTTCCCTTTTACTTGTCTCACCCAAGTGAAATTGTTTTCCCATTTGCAATTGAATAGGCACTTAATTTTGCCCATTGTCAAAAGTAATTCTTTGTTTTACAGCGATTCAAAACAACATGCTTCGATGAAGTACTTATTCTCCCCTTGTCAACCTATGCATGAAAACGAGGTATGGTCCGCCATATTGGAAAACAGGATATCAACTAAACACTAGCAAACAGAGAAATCCAGAGAAATTGCATTTAATGCATTGCCTTTTTGAAATTTTTTGTCCAAAAACACTATTTTACATTGATTCAGACCAATTCAAGGACTAAATTAGCATTTTCAAGGACTTTTGCTCAAAATTCAAGGACTTTTCAAGGAAAATTCGAATTCAAGGACTTTTCAAGACAAACCCCCAAATTCAAGGACTTTTCAAGACTGTACGAACCCTGATTAGTGTATCTATTGTTTTTAACATCTACACTTGTAGATTATACAATAATTGTACAAGTTTTCTTAAGTCAGCCCTGTATGTACCCAAAAAAAGAAAACACCACAACATTCTCAGCCACAAAAGTGTTTTATTTAAGCATGTTTAGAACTTTTCAAATTGTTTCTTATCCTTCTGGACACCTTTGCCTTTGGTGACTTTAAGAACATTGAACCTAATGGTCTTGCTGAGGGGGCGGCATTGACCCACAGTTACAAGATCACCAATCGCAGCATCCCTATTGGATAATACACAGTGTTAGTATCACAAAGACAAGGATTATGAATGGAGTACAACTGTTACCACCATAAATATAATTACGTTTCCCAACAACACAAAGGTCTTAACTGGGAATTGGGTGGTGGGCTACCATTAAGACAACAAAGTGTTTGGACATCAATGGCAATAACTTTCCCTGTGCCTGGATTTTTGGTAGCCTAGTGACCAATTTAGTCTGGTGGGGCATGTAATTTTGCAAACGGTGGTGAAAAGGAATTGGTTCCTATCAGTGAACATTTCTCTCTCTCTCTCTCTCTCTCTCTCTCTCTCTCTCTCAACACTTCCTCTAGAAATCATGATCTCTCTGGCAACAATCTTAACAAATTGTTATACCAAAGTGATGAAATAAGAATAAATGACTTCTGGAAAAAAGCTCAACATTTTTCTCTTATGGTCTATTTTTCTGTTGTAATTACTGACAATCCTGAGAGCAAAATAGTCTGTTTAAACTTTTACCAGAATTCATTTACATCTGTGATGACAATACAGCCACAGTTCTAATCCTTAGCTTGAGAACAGAGGTATAGACAATGTAGTAAGTCAGTACTTTCCTTGGCCTATTTCAAAAGACGATTCATACTTTGAAACAATCTTTAAAGGAAAAAATTTGTTTACCCAGGAGAGTGCTAAATAACAAACCTCATAACTGGGTTCCTGACCTGGTTGACAACAGTCTTATTAGAAGGTCAAATATCAAAAAGCTTGAGATGAAAAGCTAGTCAACATGTTTACCTGAAGCAAGGAGAAAGATGCGCTGAAAGTGTCTTGTGGCGTTTCTCAAATCGATTATACTTTTTGATATAATGGAGATAATCACGTCGTACAACAACAGTTCGCTTCATCTTCATGCTTTTGATGACTCCAGTGAGAATACGACCACGGATGCTGACATTGCCTGTGAATGGGCACTTCTTGTCTACATAGGTGCCGTCTATGGCCTGTATTAGGAATAGATTCAACAATTAGCAATAGATGCAGATTGATTGAATTTTGTAATTCAAAGGGTGTGTGCAAACAGAAACAAACTCAAATGCACAAAGGAAGTGCAGAAAGAAGGGATATTCAAAACACCGTCACAACAATTTTCAAAATTATGCGAACTCATGCATTGAAAAAGTCAGTTGGAATTTAGTTATTCATTTCTGTCAATCAAATTTAAAAATTAAAAATACAATGATTTGACTTATACCAAAATCATATTTAGCTTTTACAGGTCATTTAAAGATCATATTATGTCATTTGGTATGTTTTTAGGGATCTTTGAGTATTTTTTGTGTTGTTTGTTTGAAGTGGGCAGAAGCGAAAAGCCAAATACCAATCGACTGTTTGGAGGTTAGAGTTCACATTATTTCAAAAATCGCGTAATGTAAAATACAAATAAAATGGTTTTTGGTAGACATGGCAATAGTCTTAAGACAGTCAAGTTCATGACAAAAAAGAAATTTAGACTATCGTCCAAAAAGTTATTTTTGTCAAATGTTGTTTACTTTACACCAAAGCATTCCACTTAAACATAATCAAGAGTCTTTTGAAAAATTTATTGAATTTCCTAATTGATGCATTATTTATCCTTTTGTGACACAGAGCAGATTTCATGTGTGAAATGTACTGTGCCATTCTGTGACTGTGTCAGTGATTGTGTAGTTCCACAAAATAGTCATACCTCCACCATGGAGGAAATTGGAAATTCTGGAGGGGAGGGTGGTAAGAGAAAGAACAAGAGTTTGTATGGAAGAAAAATAGAAGTTCCAGAGGGTAGGGGTTCCATTTACAAATTTCCTCCGTGGTGGGGGTATATTTTCTGGAATCACACAGCAAAAAACTGCTATAACACTCATCAAACACTAAAACAACTCACATCTTTGGGGGTTTTAAATCCCAAGCCAACATTCCTGACATATCGCAGCTCCTTCTTCTTGCCCACAGGCTGAGCAAGAACATGCTTTCTATTTTGGAAGATTGGGGCCTGCTTCTGGTACGCCCTCTCTGTCTATAGAGAAATTACAAACTTATGTGAACATACTATTTATACACATTTTCAGAGAATATGTGAGTGAAGTTCATTAATAAAGCTTAATCAAGACATTTTTACTAAGAAAAATATAGCAAATATAATACTGTGAATACGACAAAGTTTATAAGGTAGAAAAGCATGAAATCATAGTGATCTCTCATAAGAATTCTACCACGTTGATATTTTCTACAAATGTAAGCTGTATCTCAACTGCTAGAATCAGTATAAACTCGAAATCCAAATAACTCTCCGCACTTTATCAAGTACAAACTGAATCTGAGTATTAGGAAGTATGGAATACAGTGACGACCCAAGAAAAGATCTAGAATTTCGCCATCAAAGCCGTACGATTGAAGGCACTTTTTCAAGCATGTTGAAAATGTCCATCACAAACACACATTCAAAAAGACGCCGAGAAAAAATCAAAGTTTCACAATAGAGAGGAATCATTATGGAAGATAGTTAAATTAATAAATATTTTTTCTTTTTCAAGCGTTTATTTTAAGTATTAAGCTTTAAAAGACGACTATTTCTTGGTCTAAAATCAAGATATTTTCAAGTCTTACTTGTTCGGCCATGGCTGCCACTGAAAAGAGAACCAACCACGTGGTGTCCCGGATCTTATCCCACCATGCAACGCGAGACGAGTAAGAATCAAAACGAGGCTCATTCAAAATGGCGGCAGATTTGGTTCTTTGTCAACTTTGTTCTTTTTAATCTTTTTCATATTTCGTACCTTTACCTGAAAATTTGATATCAATATCGAATTTTATTTTATGTTTTGAAGTTATCATGGCTGCGTTGAAAATGTAAGTAACTTATTGAATATAATTTTCGTTCGTAGAAAATTGCAAAAAGTTCCATGAAAGCTAGACAAGCTGTAGCTAGCAGTGACTTTCATTTAAGCTTAATACTGTGTATAGAATTTGTTAACTAGTGAAAAGACAAGCACTGCTAATGAGCAGTACATTACTGAGTCTGCGTATGTTGCTTGTGCTTATGCTTATATAGACAAGCACTGCTAATGAGCAGTACATTACTGAGTCTGTGTATGTTGCTTCTGTTTAAGCTTATGATTATGTCACTAGTGAAAAGACGAGCATGTATATGTTGCTTGTGCTAATCAAGATATCAATTATGCTGTTTATGTTCAGTCTTGTCTGTGGTGAAGTTAACGGTAGAATCAATCAGATGTACAACAGGGTCAAGAACATCTTGAAGAAAAATCCTGACTTTGAGGTATGAATATTATTGTCCTTTTGCTCTTCTTGAGCCATGTGAGGCATCTGTCATGGGACCAGAAATTCTCTATTTATGATATGCTGTTTTCTGAGGCTACCACTAGAATGATGATGATGAGGTTAATTGATGATGATGATACAGTAGTAATAGTCATTGAGATGTTATTTTTAATTCCTGGTTTGCACTAGCATTATATTGCAAGAAGCCAGTCAAAATCTAGTTTGAGTCAAAATTGTAATAATTATTATAAGCACCATTTTATTGGAGCAAATTTGTCTATACAGTAATAAAGGATATTTAATTCACACTAGATTTTATTACATTTGCCATTAAGATATTAGTGCAAACAAGGCCTCAATTAATGATATTATTAATGTTCAGGTAATGGTCTTGATTGTGATGGTGATAAAATAAATAGCTAATACTGTCTTATGTTTCTGCTGTAGATGCTTCTCTGTGTTGGTAGTTTTTTTGGTGGTACTGAAGACAATGCTAAAGAATGGGAATCTTATGTTGGTGGTGAAACCTTTGCTCCTATTGTTACTTATATTCTTGGTCCAAGTGATCCAGAAGAAATGAAGTATTTTGATTCATCGTTCTTAGAAGATGGAAAAGAACTTTGTGAAAATATTACTTATTTAGGTGTGAACTCCATCTATCCATCAATCCATCTTACTAGTAAATCATTCATTCATTCAAAAATGATTGACTGACTGATTGATCTATCAATTAATTATTAATTTGTTTTATTCATCTATCCATGCATTCATGCATTGATGTGTTTATTGATCATTCATTCCTTCATATTCTCATTCATTTATTCATTCATTATTTTTCTCATTAAATAATTCATTCTCTTTTCATTCATCCATCCATCCATCCATCCATCCATCCATCCATCCATCCATCCATCCATCCATCCATCCATCCATCCATCCATTTCATTTATTCTCATTAATCAATCAATCAATATCAATTAATTGATGTATTTATTGATCATTTATTCCTTCATACTCTCATTCATTTATTAATTTTTTCTCTCATTCAATCATTCATTCTCTTGTTCATTCATTTGTCCATCCATCCATTTATCCATCCATTCATTCATTCATTTCATTCATTCTCATTAATCAATCAATCAATTATTGATAATTAATTGGAATTTAGTTTATCCACTAACTCATTTCCTCCTATTCTCAATCATATATTCATTCATTCATTTTTCACTCTTTGTAGGCAGAAAAGGAATATTAACCACTCCTTCAGGATTACAGATAGCATATCTCAGTGGAGATGATAACACTGAAGGACTTAAAGTAAGCACTTGAATTGTGCCAAAAAATGTTTCAACAGTTTGTTTTGATTTTTGCTTTGTCTACTTAAGTTCAGGGTGATCTGTTTAGACTTCAAAATTTACAGGTTATTCTCATAATATATATGTGTAGGATGGAAGTACTTTTAATGTGGAAGATGTTGAAGCTTTAATCAATAAATCTAATGAAGACAAGTATGTGGGTGTGGACATATTGCTGACGTCATGCTGGCCACAGGATGTTACCCAGTACACCAGTATACCAGTAAGTACCCTATTATATATCACCAGAATTTATAGAGTCAGTTACATTAAAACTTATTGCCATCAGTTTAGTTTGGGTTTAGATGCTGAAACTGGGGGACTGGTCCCTCCAGACCATGGCAACACTGTGACATTCCACCACTTAATGCCATACATAGCACAGGGTTGTCCCCTAACTAGGAAATAGACATCCAGCCTTCTATACCTAACTGCTACAAAGGAAATGTGAATGACTGCCCCCTACCCCCGAGAAATTTGGGTTTCGCGCTGACCACTAAGTGGGGGGACCTACCTTGGAGTACTTAACAGTGAAGAACAAGGAAGGCAGGATACAGATAAAGTAGATCAACATCTGCTTAATTGCTTTGATCTGTGATGATCAGCAAAGGCCTCTTGAGGGAGTCTCTGGGGCCCAAATTTTAATAGAGACCTTAATTAGCTTCACATAAACTGGAATTGGCAGACGGCAGAGATGGTCATGTGACCTGGTTTTTTTGCATCTGGTGTTTACATTTCAATGTGAAGGTGAGTCATCTGCATTTACCTCAAACGGAGAAAGTCATGCTCACACTTAGGCACGAAAAAAGCAGGTCCCATGATCTTCTCCATGGTCTGCCATTTCCTGTGTACATGAAGCTAAAGGTCTCTAATAAGAGAGATACTGCTGGCTCCTGCTGGCTAGCAATGTCTCCAGATTAACCACATTTAGCCACATGTATTTTTATTTTGAGGATTAACAACCAAAGTGGTATGGCTCATGGATAACATATGTAGCATACATGTATGAACCTAAACAGACCTATATCAGCTAGTGTATTATTCAGATGGTTCAGGCATATAGGACAGCTTTGCTGCTCAAAATCAATGCTTAATACCTTTCCTTGTACTTAATAGGAACAATTTGGTACTACAGTTATTAGAACTAGCCCTCAGTCATCCTTTATTAATTCTTGATCAAAAATATGATTTTAAACAATATCATTAATTGCTAGGCTGATGTTGAGTCTGTTCCTGTTGGTTCTAAACTTGTCTCCAAACTTGCAAGTAAACTACGTCCTAGATATCACTTTTGCAGCTCAGGGAGTGTCCATTATGAAAGAGTACCTTACAGGTAATACTTACTGTTACACACATATAGCATGATAATAATAGAGCAGATTTTGAGTGTGAAACAGACAGCACTGTGCTGTGACCATGTCAGTGCTGTGTTTTCTATAAATACATTCGAAATTCTTGCCATAACTGTGCCGTGACTGTGTGGTACCATTTTTGCAGTCATATGAAATCTGCTCTAATACCATGAAAAATGGCTTTACCCTATTTTGGGGGTCTTCGTTAAGTGAACTGACTTCTCAAATAATGGATTGACTAGTAATCTTATTTGAGGGGAGCTAATCATCTTCATTGCAGCCTTAATTAAATGGTTGAATTACATAGATGTGGCTCAATGTGGTCGGATTGAAGGCCTGAAATAGCACACTGTGCTGCAGGTATGCAACCCATGTCTGACAACATACAGCACACTCAAGACCTTTATGGCATGGGAGAGACCAACTAACTCAGCTCACATAATTATGTCCCAGTGCATGAGCTGGGACTTGGACCTGAAGCACAGTAGTTATACATGTAGGCAACATGATGAACCACTTTGCTATCCTAAAATGTTCTTTTGTATCCTATGTGTCTATGAACTAGGGGACTTTCTTTGTGTACTGGACTCAGTTGATAAAATTCAATAGTCAAACAAAATACTCCAAGTGAGAACAATAGAACTAAGCTAACAAAAAATGTGTCCATTCTGACACACTAATAAAGACTCATAACTAGCAGGCCAAGACTCTTCACCAGCCAAAAGTGATATGTTGTCAGGATTTGGTCTTTTCTAACTGAATATTCCTTTTGCTTTCAGGAATCACCAGGTTCTACGAGAACCATCTCAACATGTTACAAGGTTTATTTCACTTTCTTGTGTAGGAAATAAAGAAAAAAGAAAGGTTAGATAAAGTCATTTCACATTGATAACTCTTGCCTAGGGACTTTGATCCTCTCCTTCTTGTGTATACTGACCAGTACTTTTCCAAAATATCTTTGGTGTTCTCTGGATTCATGGTTTATTTCTACAATACTGCAAAGCCCTTTCTTATGGATAAACCTCCCAGGGTTTAAAAGACTGACAACATACAGTGTATAGCCTGTCTTGCTAGTGGGCTTCGTGTTTTGGTTGTCAGCAGTTTCAATGGGTAGACCTCCAACAATGTAGGCTATAACTTTGAGACTGACAGTTAGTACTTTGTCTAATGTGTAAATGTTATTTTTGTTTAGTACATGTATGCTTTTAACATTGTACCACTATGTAAAATGGATAAAGATAAACTTACTGAACAACCAGAAGATGTTACAGAGTTTCCTTACAATAAATTATTACTGAGTTTATCAGAGAAAAAAACAGACACTAAACAGGTACTTCAGAGATTTTATGATTTAAACATGTAAAAGTTACTAAGTGCTTGATATTATTGGTTAGCCTGCATACAATAATATGGGTCTATCTCACATTTGCTGTAAATGAGGTTCCAAGTGAAGACAGGTGTGAGAGTTGCTTGTACAAATTCCACAGTGATGACATTGTGACCCATTGCAATTCTCTTGTTTTTGATTGGCTATATTATTGGTATATTTTGTAATTGAAATTGTTTACAATCTTACAAATAATATTAGAATAAGTACACCTTACAAATAATATTAGTACACATTTCTTTTGTTTGGAAACTTTGAGCAGAATATTTGAGATTTCAAATATGGTCTATAGTTTTTTTCCAAAGATACAGTTGAGTGACTTTGTACTATCCTTAGCCTATCTTGTTGTACTGACAATGACAATAATTACCAATAATAATTATTAATTGCTAATAATTATTGCCAACAGAGCAACTTTAGTTGCTAATTATACAACTATATATATAATTTACATGATAACAAAATTTTATAAAACATTTTATGTAATGATAATGTGACTTTGTGGATTGTACAGGACTCACTCAACTGTATCTTGGAAATGGCTATTTGCAAATCACTACAAACCAACCTTAATAATAAGAAGGTTAGGATAATATGTTAAATTATAAGATAATGTTTGTAATTTAATGTCTTCTTTACACAGTCATCAGACAAAGGTGGATTCTTCTTTGACATGAGTCACTCAGAAGGGCGTGGCCAGAAGAGGAAAAGCCATCAAGGTTAGTGTATTAAAATGCACTCAAAATTTCTAGCCCAACGTCCTTCAGATTTGGATGTGTTGAATTTTAGCATCGGGTAAAATTTAATAAATGAACTCCTGATTTGTACACATTTTCAAAAATGGTGGGTTTGGACCATAACTATACATGTTTATTTAATTGTCCAAGTCTTCTAGGACTTGTGCACTAATTGGGGGACACTGTACTCTCACACACACTACCTCTACATTAAGTATTTTTCAAATAATCACTCGACTTACATGTTGATTTTTGCTGAGGGAGGAAAAAACGGAGAACCTGCAGAAAAAAACCTTGTGGCATGGTAGAGAACAACATATCAAACAAACTCAATTCACATGTGATCCAGGTGCTCGAGCTGGGAGTTGAACCCAGACCATAGTGGTGAATGGCCAGTGCTCTAACTGCACAGCCAACCATGCCACCCACTTGGCCAACCATGCCACCCCATATTTCTAGAAAGGACTCATAACACGTTTTATGAGAATGAGACGCCATTAATACCGTTTACTCGGGTGATGAGGAAGCCCGAGTAACAAAGCTTGCTTGCAAGTGTCATCTGGGTAGTTTGATGACTGCAACAACGCAGACCTAAATAGGTATGCCACAAGTAGCCCGAGTAACAATGCCACCAAGGTCTCTAAATCATTATTCATGGTTCATATACAAGCCTTGAAAAGTCCTTGAAGATGTGTTGACCACGGGTGTTTACTCTTTGAGAAGTCTTTGATTTTTGGAAAATTTAATTTTCGTCCTTGAAAAGTCGTTTAATTTTTTCGAGACTCTTCGAATTTTACGTTCCTTTAAATTATATTATATATTCCATTCAGTTGCTAACTTACACGTTTGTTTGTAACTTCATTTTCTAATAAAGGCTTATTATTAATGATAAACTGTAATATGACTTAGCTAATAGACACAGTATGGTGGGACAATACCTGTGGAGAGTAAATGTTGAACATGGTTAACCAAGTGTTTGTTTTGTAACTTTAGCACCTTGCAGTACATGACAGTAGGAAAAACGCAACCTTTTATGTGTTCTATTCTAAGCAACCTTTTTTAGGGATATTTCCAACCTATTTTACACTGAGAAAGTGTCCGCTGTCCGTTTCAGGGGGGTGAATGCCTTACAGGGAGAAATGTTGCACAGAATATAGGAAAATTCGGCAGGACCCATGCGAAGTGTCTGCCTTACAAGGGTGTTTGTATTGAGGGAGTTCTCTGTAAATGCCAACATAGTTCTTGGCGGACAAAAATTTTGTTAATACCGTGAAAACAAAAACAACAACAGCAAAAACAAAAAAAACTTGGTGCATTCTGATCCCCTTTGTAAACCTGCGTCAAAAAAGGCCGTCGAACAAGAGGGTAGCTGCAAAACGTTTCTCGCTTTTAAGCTTGGTGTTGATTACGTCAAAAATAAAGTTGGATCTTTTCATGAAACTAATCGTACTGAAAAAACAAACAAACAAACAAAAAACATCATGGAAACATACATTTTATTATGGAAATATTGTGAAAATATTGCTTGTTTTCAAAGTAACAAACAACAACAACATCAACAATGGTGGTCAATAAAAACCAAACTGACAAAATCGGAGATGAAAACCATGGTTCGTTTGTTCGAGTTGTGACGTCATTTACCTTGGAACGGTACACTTCTGCCTTGCCTTTTTGTCAATCTAGGACATTTTGATGGCTTTGGTCAAACTAATTTCTAAACTAATTGCAACAGAATTTTTCTAACTGCCAAACTGTTAAGTACTGTCCACTTACTAACATACTAAAAATCCCCTAAAATCCCAGTGGTGGAACATGTCTAAATTACTCAACCCATCAACGATGAGTTTGGCGCCCGGGGGGGTGGGGGGACTCCTATATATAAGGGGACGGGGATGCTCGTCGGAAATTTTAAAAATAACCCCTAAAAGGTACCTGAGTGGGAGTGGCAACAATTCATTTCTACCCCTAAAAGGTACCAATTCAAAAACAATAACGAATTAAAGTAATGAAACATTTGTTATCGATGTGCTTTGAAGATTCTGCAATTCAGATAATCTAAATCGTCCCTTTCATGCTTATTTTAGGTAGTTTGTTTACCCCAAAACAGTCCCTAAAAGGTACCAGCTATATCTCTGGTAGTCCACCTAAGTCTGAGACACCCTAAAAGGTACCAGATTGCAGATTTTGAACCCTAAAAGGTACGACGAGCATCCCCGTCCATTTACGAACGGAGTCCCCCCTCGGGGTTTGGCGTAGGTGCATGCTTGGTCAGTGGGAGGTGCCTGGCGTTAGCTAGCGATCGTTACCATGGCAACTCTGTCGCCACCCACTGAGCACCGTCACACTGAACAAGTCAGTGGAGTACTTACCTAACTTACCTTAGGGATGATGAGGGCGGGAAAAAGCAGCGTCCAGTAGCATTGAGCAAGCAAGCTAGCGAATGCGAAATGCACTTTGATCAGTGATATTCGATAGCATAGCAAGCTCGGCGATGAGAGTTCCTGGAACAGCTTATCTCGTGGGCATGTAAGCAAATTAGCGAATCAACGCATGCAAAACATGAGGCAAGCACGTGATAGAATGTTATCAAATAACAGTGGAGAATAGCGAACTAGCCAAGCCGAAGCTAACAATGGAAAACAACCACTGCCAGTGGATTAAAGACAACCCCTTTTGTTCGCTAGCAATCTTACTATAACTGTGAGCGGCGAACACTCATCGCTAGCGTTTAACTTTGCCTAAATTCCATTTAGCCACATTTAAAGTTTTGACCTGATTACACAGGGAACCCAATACTAGCACACAAAAAATCGTTTGCTGTATATACTACAATTTGTTGGTAGTTTTTCCCTTAAACTAGTTAATTAGTGTAAATATAATCACTAAATCACTTTGCTTTTCAAAGTTGTAAAAATTTCCACAGTTAAAATGCAAAGTGACTGGCTTGGAACGAGTTTCTTCTAATGACGGGGTACTACACTTCTGCCTTGCCTTTTCTTGGAGCTAACGGCATTTTATACACGACCTCCGAGTAAAAACCGAATAACTAATTGTAATCATAATTCGTAACGCTTGGTAACGCTTCACTTCTGCCTCGCCTTTTCTTGGAATAAAGTTTCTTCTAATATCACAGTCATCAACCAAGGAATTTAAAAATGGATTCCCTTATTGAAACCCTAAAAGAGGACGTCCAGTGCTTCCAATGTCATCACCAAATGATGGAACCCAAATTATTAGAATGTTTTCATACATTCTGTAAGTCTTGTATCCAGAGTCACGCTCAGCTTACAGAACAAGTCTACAACTTCAAGTGTCCTCAGTGTTCCTTGGAAACGTCGCTACAAGACTTGGAGGACTTGCAGTCAAGTCCACTTCACTCCAGAATGTTGCAAGTCCTAGAGTTTGTGGAAAGCGACAAGTCTTGTTCTGTTTCTGAGTCTCATTCGCCAGCATTGTGGTATTGTTTTGACTGTGATCGCTCGTTGTGTAACGAATGCCTGAAGAATCATGCAGAATTTACTAAAGACCACAAGGTTTGTTTGTTCTCTGACTTGAAGAAGGAAGACCTTGAGATCATGCTTCAAAGAGAAAACCCTTGCAAGACTCACATGAATCACAGTTTAGAGTTCTTCTGTCAAGACTGTGAGGTCTTGGTCTGTCCGATTTGCTTGAAGAACGACCACAAGGATCACAAGACATCGACTCAGCAGGAAATAATCGCCATTGCGAAAGATTCACTCTTAACAAAATTGGAGGAAATCAACAGGCTGCGATGTGACGAAAAAGAAATGAAACAAGAAGAAATTGCAGTCAAAATGAAAAGCGATGGAGAGAAAGCCAAAAAAGAAGTTCAGAAACTGACCAAAAAGTTAGTGAAGTTTTTGATCAATCAAGAACAACAGCTCTTGGATCAAATCGAAAGTAACACAGCGAAGGCTGACAAGAATTTGCGTATAATACGTCACATCCCAGCTGCACAGGAATATATCGAAAAGATTCTCGATAACGGAATAGCAAGTGATATGGTCACAAAAACCTTCACATTTTCACCCTATAAATCAAGCACTGGTGGTATAGTTTTCCACCCCAACGAAGACTGGAGTCAGCAAATACTGAATGGAAAACTTGGAAATATAAAACTAACAACCAAGTCATCTTCAAGTTTGAGTGAAATTCAAGTTGATTCTGATCTTCAGGCTGCTAGTAAAGCAAAGTTGTCCATCGTGACGAAATACTCGACAGGAGAAATCAATTATGATGACTCTGATGTGGTAGACATACAAATCAGTCCCGTCGATGATGTGAAAGTCGAAGAGAAAACTGTCAAGACTGATGGTAAAATAGAAGTTAATTTTACCCCTCAACTACCTGGTCGATTGACAGCAGAAGTTCAACTGAATGGGATTCCTGTGTCAAACAGTCCACTAGTGGTGGGTGTCATGCCTCAACACATAGAAGAGATAGATGAGGATTCAGTGTTGAAAAAAGCGTTGAATACTGGGTCTACAGGGTTCATAGGTATTGCAGTGAATAAGACCAACACTAGGATTGCTGTTGCTGATCATAATTCACATTGTGTTAGAGTCTTTACTATTGAAGGGGCGTTGTTGCTGGAGTATGGTAGTCAAGGCAGTGGACAGGAACATTTGAAATATCCTTGGGGATTAGCATTTCTCAACGATACAGATTTAGTCATAGCCGACACTAGGAATCATAGAATATGCATAGTGAATACTACAACGGGGACACTGGTAGGAACCTTTGGTCGTCAGGGTAACGGCAGTGGAGAGTTTGAATATCCATATGGAGTACACGTTGATGACGACAGTAACATCATTGTCAGTGATGCTGATAATCGTCGCGTTCAGGTCTTTACCAAGAACGGTGACTATCAATATCAATTTACTGTGCCAGGTCAGAAGAATCTTTATCCATACAGTACAGTTACACACAATGGACTGTTTTACGTGAGTGATTTCAATAATGGAGTGATTCATGTGATTCAGATGAAAGATGGCTCACCAACTCGACTATCCACCATTGGACAGAAGGGTCAGGGTCTTGGTCAGTTGCGGAGTCCCTGGGGTCTGGCTTTTGACAATGAGGGGCACAATCTACTGCTGTGTGACAATTCTTCTAAGCTGGTTAAGAAGTTCACATTGGATGGTCGTTTCATTGGAAGCACAAGTCAGTTGAAAGGGAAACCCTATTGCATAGCAGTACTGAATGATGGTCGATTTCTTTGTGCGTGCTATCTGTCAGGGGTTTTATTGTTCAGAAAATAACAATAGTTAAATAATTGACATCAAATAGAAACATTAGTTGATGGTGTAGCATTAATTGTAGTTTTACATACACTAAACAATGTTTAACTTAATGTTATTATATTGCATATAAAACATCGAGAACGCGTAGTGTTCAAGCAAACAAGCCTATCAGTGCAATTATTTGCACTGCAAGTCTCGGAATCAAATCAGAGAAGTGATGAGCGGTTATTTTGGTGTTCATATACCTACAGTTTATCGTGAAACAGTCAATAGTAGATCATCATTCTGTAACGTCTTGACAGAAGTGTAGTGTACTCTACAATTGAATTTGATTCTACATGCATAATTATAATAATAATAATAATAATAATAATAATAATAATAATAATAATAATAATAATAATCATGGCGGCAAGTAGGATGGACGTGCTCTATCGCTCGCGCTAGAGAATCATTCTATTTCGAAAGCAAGCCAAGTCTAGAAGCGTCGTTGCACATTCTGAAAGGTGTATTTATACCCTGTAAACTGCTAATCTATTTTGGGTTAGCTCGACGTCTTCAAACGAGGGAATATTTGTCCTTTTTTCTGTTAAGTTGAGACAGCTTATGTTTAAGATATGGAAAGTGACTTATCGGAAAAGAGTCTGCGAAACACTGGAAGACGCAAGTGGACGGTGAAAATGAATAGTGACCTTTTAGAATGCAAGAAGAAGGCAAAGGAGATTGTTGGTTCGAAAGAAGCACCGAGACTGGAGAATGGCAGAAAGAAAGGATACATGGAGGTCATGAAAGACATTTGGGAGTCCATTGGATATAAAGAATTACTTTTAACGAGCCAGAATCTTCGGGATCAAGCAGCAAGACTTGAGAAAACCCTTGGAAATGTCGTGCAGACAATGTGTGAGCAAGTAGGATCGGGGGAGAGATTGGGAGACAGCGAAGAGATTTTGGAATCTACAAATGTTTATTTTTGTGAACAACCCATACAAAATTCAAATGAAGTTGAAGACGAAGCGAATTTGCATAATACCTCGAACATACCAAGCCTCGAGGGACAAGCGACTTTGGAAATTAACAATCAAGTACGTGAAATACTTCATACTGCAACACCAATCTTCGCTTCAGTGGCATCAACCCCAGGCGATTTTAGTAAACGCGAAATCGACACGAGAATAAAAGAAAGACTAACTAATACTGATATTGTCAACCTTAACACAGCGATAAATGAGCTCGCAAAGCGTAACAACCTGCATGCCATCAATCAAACAGAAAATCCTTTTGGCTATTTATGGATAATGAACTGTGTATTATACTCAATCGTCGCCGCCTTACTTTTATACAAGGGGTGGAAAAAACAAGGTAACACAAAAGGCAAGCGTGAAAAGAAAACACTGAGTCAAAAGATGAAAGAAGAATTTGTCCTGGCAGCGACGGAAGTAAGGAAAACAATCTCAAGAGCGGTAGCTGAACTAGAAAGAATTAAAAGTAATAGAAAAATCACAAGAAAAGGGAAGAAAAATAGAGAGATGTTAATGAAGGAATGTGGCAGGATATCAGCGGTGACTTTAGTTACCTATATCGAGAAGAAAAAGTCAGATCTCAGGAAGCTGAAGAGAACATTTCAACGAAGGAAAAAGCAAGAAGAATCAAGATCATTGAACAAACGTTTCCAAGTTGACCCGGGAAGCGTTTATTCCAAAATAGATCACATTATTGGTGAAGATGGAGACAATGAGAGACCAAAGTATAACACTACAAGTCGTACGGAAAATGACCATGAAGGAATGTTTGAAAATGTCACTGAAGCTTGCAGCTATTGGAAATCCCTCTGGGAACAGAATAGCGGAATTGGAGACTCAAATGTTATGTGGTTAAAGGATGTTAGAAGAGCGTTCAATGAACTAGTGCCAGTCCCCCCTGAAGAAAGTTTCAATCTTAACACTAGCCAATGTGTTAACGTTATCAAAAAGAAGCGCAATTGGAGCGCTCCGGGACCGGACCGAATATCAAATTACTGGTGGAAAAAAGCTGTGTGTCTTCATGAGGGAATCGCAAGATGCTTTGAGGCAATTGGAACGGGTTCAGAGAATTATCCGCAGTGGTTCACCGGGGGGAAAACAACTCTAATTCCTAAACCAGGCGAGTTCAGCAGTGCCAATCAGAGGCCCATTACCTGCCTCAATACAGTGTATAAGTGGTACACTTCATGCTTACTTATACCCATTGACCAACATCTTGACAAACATGGTCTAATGGAAAGAGAACAAAGAGGAGCAAAGGCCCATTGTAGCGGCACAGTAGATAATTTACTTATAGACAGAATGGTGTGCCAGGATAGCCAGAACGGAAATAGAAATGTAAGCATGGCTTGGATCGATGTAAGGAAAGCTTTTGATTCAGTGAGTCACGCATGGTTGCTGGAAATGATGACGCTTCACAAATTCCCTGAGTGGTTGTGTAGTGCTGTGGAAAGACTGAGTAAAAGCTGGAATACAAGAATTGCAGTTAAGACCAAACAAGGAAGTGAAATCTCTGAGACCATCTGTTTTAACAAAGGGCTCCCGCAAGGTGATGCGTTATGTCCGAGGCTCTTCACTCTATGCATCAACCCGATAGCCTGGAAGTTGAAAGCCTCAGAGGGTTACAAGTTATCTAAGCCTATCTCTGATAAAGTCACACACCTGCTTTATATAGACGATATGAAGATCTTTGCAGCCTCAGAGAGCAAATTGGAGAGAGTTCTAAAGATGACCAAGTCAGCCATGGAAGACGTGGGTCTAGCGTGGAATGAAAAGAAGTGCTCGATTGCACATGTTAAGAGGGGATCCCTTGACAATAGTTCTACTGGTTTAAAGATCGACGAATCACAGATGATTACCACCTTGAAAGATGGCACACATTACAAATTCCTCGGTGTTATGGAAAACGTGAAACAAGATGATAATGTAGTCTTATGGGGTGCCTCAAAAGTATATCTACAGAGACTCTCGGTCATATGGTCGAGTCCATTATCAGATTTTAATAAAGTTGTTGCTTCCAACCAATATGCACTGCCAGCTCTCACCTACCCAATGTGGACGCAGACGTGGCCTTTGTCTGAGCTACAAAGAATTGACAGAGAAAGTCGCAAGATCATCAAGGAAAATGGGGGCATACATCCGTTAGGATCGAATGAACTTCTATACCTATCAAGAAAGCTGGGGGGAAGGGGACTGAAATCCATAGAATCTGAGTACAAGATGACAAAAGTCAAGACCGCCACTAAAGTGTACACCAACGAAGACCCTACGATGAAACTGGTTCGAGAATTTGAAGAGAAATCTGAACGGATGGGTAGGCGCTCCCTAATAAAGGATGCTGACAGGTATGCTGCGGAACTGGGAATTAATCTTAAACTTCAGTACCCCAACCCAATTGGTTACACTGAAACAAACGAGGAGATACAAGCTGACAAGATTGGAGCGTGGATGCGGAAAGCAGAACAGTGCAAAAGAGTCAAAGAGCTCAAAGACCAAAAATGGCAAGGGAAATTCCTTGAAGCCAGATGGAAAGATGAAAAGATCAAGGATTGCTTTAGTTGGCTACATGAATGGAAATCAGCGCCATCACACACCATAGCAGGTGTATATGAGCTATATCAACAGTTGCTTCCTACGAGATTATATCATCATAACAAGACCAAGACAAATTCAGATCCAGATGTTAAATGCCGCATGTGTGGTAAAGCAGCTGAGAGCGTACAGCACGTTCTTTCCGCATGCAGCACCCTAGCTCAAAGTAAGTACCTTGTAAGACACAACGCAGCCCTAAAGATTCTGTTTTTCGAATTGCTTAAAGATCTGGACCTGATAGAAACCATCCCGCCTTGGTATTCGCCTGTAAAACCTAAGCCAGAATACCAGAATGACAGAGCCCAAGCACTATGGGATATCCCACTCTTTGCGGAAAATACTGAGGTGAGGTCCAACCGTATCGACGCACGCATCGTGGATAAGAAAGAAAAAAGAGTCATTCTCTTAGAAATGAGTTGTCCGTGGCTGGAAAATCGAGAGGAGAAGCAAGCAGAAAAATCATCGAAATATGCACCGTTGAGATGGGAGTTAAAGAAGAGATACCCTGATTATGAAGTCAAACAATATAACATCATTATCGACGTCCTGGGAGGATATTCACGAGAACTGTTTGACACTGTTAAAGAGTTACTTGGAGTTAAGAGAACAAAGGATGTATTATTTCGCATGCAGAAATCAATCATCTCTAGCAGTTTGAACATTGCAAGAACTTTCAAGATTCAGACATTGTAAAAGGGACACCATATCGCAAGAATCTCTAGGATTCAGACTTTGTTGAAAGATAAACATTAGCTGATAAAGACTGTATTTTTTAAGATGTAATTTATTTTTTTTTTTGACACTTTTCAATTAATTAGTTATTAACTATTAGTAATTTGAATAGCCTATTTTTAAACACATATTAGGATTAACAAAATATATATAGACACATTAGGATTGATATCAATTTCCTTTTCTTTGAATTGGCAATGATCTTATAAGTCTAATTAGGGCTTCCTTTGAGGACCTATAGGTGATACACCTATCTAAGTCTAGCATAGTAATTGTCTACATCGATACAATTAAGATTAATATCGGTTTCCTTTATCTTTTTGAAGTGGCAACGTTCTGATGAAGTGGGAAACTCCAGTTATTACACACCTCTAACTTTATTGAAAATTAGATCATAGTGATATATATAACATTAGCTTAAGACTAGTATCCTTTAGTACATAGGTTTTAATTTTCCCACAGCATGTAGGTTACGTATACCACGCCCTACAGTACTGTTTAAGTAGTTTGCATATGGATGTATTTACTGCAAATAATAATAATAATAATAATAATAATAATTACAGTTTTTTTAACAAGTCAGTCATTAATAATAGTGAATATGGTTTTTGTTTATCAATGTTATACCTATACATTTATGAAAATAGGATAATTAAGATAATTTAGATTTACTTACATTAGAATGTTACTAGATTGGTTTTATAGATTTAAATAAAAGTTATTATTATTAAAAATTATTATTATTATTATTATTATTATTATTATTATTTTGATGTTCTAATTTTAGACAGAGCTCTTTGCCGATATTAAATCTAAGTGGTATTTCATTTTACATATCGAACAAGTATAGCATTTTTATTATACGTTTGGTTTTGTCATTTTTAACTCGTGGATTGCAAATCCACGAGTTATAGTGAGGGGTCGAAATATGCAAATGTGTCACTCACTCGCAAATGTGTTCACTATGGCTACTGCGCATGCTCGACGCGATTGACCGCAGACCGAAAGTAATGTGAGCTCTGGGTACGAGATTAAAGGCAAATATGCATCGATAGATCAATGACATTTACTCGAATTCTTTAGCCGATTGTACGGCGAAACTTGCTTTAGAATTGAACGATCTAAAAGGCGTCTTCTGCAAACAAGGTCTGTATTTAATCATTATCCGGTGGAGTGTTGAAATTCTACTAGTGACTCTTCCATGAGTTTAAATCGTGGAGCATTCAAGATGGTCCGAGATGACGGACATGACAACTTCGTGCTCACACTTCGCTAAGATTTCTTATTGCTTGACATATTTTGTATTGTACCACTCTGCTTGGAATAATTTCCATCGCATCTAGAGTGAAATCCTTTCTGGGTGGACTTTTTTACGTCGCTCTCCTGGTAAGTAACTATATATATGCTGTCGTCAAGCAACAAAATTGTCGCTGCAAGTCCAACATCAAGGTCATCCAAGTTTTCAGTGTTTGTACTTTATCAGCACGCGAGTAAATGTTAAAATAAAGAGCAAACGAAAACATTTTGAGTACGAATTGCCGCCTGAAACATAGCCTGAAACTGGCCGTGAGTCGAGCTCGAGCCGCTAGTTCGTGTTAATTGTACTCTATCAGCACAAGAGAGAATGTTGAAATAAGCAGGAAACGAAACGGCACTGATCTCACTCGACTTTAGTCTTTATATTATTATTATTTGATCAAAATGCAAACATGTTTCATTTTCCTCACCGTGACCTTTGACGAGTCAGCTACTTTAGGCAAAACTTGTGTACTAACTTGGCCAAAATAATTCAGTGGATCTAATTGACATTTTGTAAAATCTATAGTGTAATTGAATGACTGTGGACTTTGAGACGCAAATTGTAACAAATACCTCAGATACTGATAAAATGAGAGATTTATTGATTTATCATTCCTTTGATCTAAAGTGTCGTACGGTAGACAATGCGGCGCCTTTGACCGTAATGCAACGTACAATGAGTGTGATGCAACATCACGCAATACAGGACACCAATTTCACTCCAAAAAGCGTCTAGTATTTATCAGTTTATCATACGTCTTCCACAATGAATTCAAGTTTTGGCCGTCATGCACGCTACAGTGAGTCTGATATAACGCTCCATATCAAAGCAAATTCTGAGTTATGAAATTGCATGCTACTAAAGGCTAAGGACTACACAAAATGCGCTTCATGGAAGTAAAAAATATACTAATTGGGTAAAAACATTCAGCTGTCAATGCTTCATTGACTTCTGCTCTGCACATATAGCTCCATCCACGAGTTATATCCGCCATTGGCGGTTTGATCTTGCATTACCTTTACACTCAACACATTCAGAGAGTTTCTTCCTTGCACATGTATCACGAGGTGAGGTACTTAAGGAATTGGCACAGCTACGTTCAGATTCTTCAACAGGCTACGATCAAATTCCAGTCAGATATATACAACTGGCAAAGGACCATCTCTCAGGACCCCTTGCTTATATTATCAACACATGCATAGACTCATCATCATTTCCAGACGCATGGAAAATCGCAAGAATATCGCCAATTCCCAAGATAGATCGTCCTGCATCAGAGAAGGATTACCGCCCGGTGTCAATTCTACCCGCCTTATCGAAAATATTTGAACGCCTAGTTCTCAAACAACTAGTATCGTATATTGAAAAACATTCCATCTTGGCACCAAGCATATCAGGATATCGAAAGGGCCACTCAACTACAAGTGTATTATTGGGTATTAGGGACGATATTATTCGAGCCATGAGAAAGGGCGAAGTTACGATGATGGTCCTTGCGGATTATTCAAAGGCATTCGATACTGTGCAGTTCAGGTCTATACTATTGAAGATGCACGAGATGGGATTTTCCAATGAATTTCTCCTGTGGTTACTCAACTATTTGACTGGTCGTCAGCAATTCGTCCAAATAGACGATAAGTCATCTGAACTAGCACGTGTTCATTTCGGAGTGCCCCAAGGGTCGATTCTGGGGCCAGTAATATTTAACCTTTACGTCGCAGATCTTCAAAGCCAACTTCAGTGTTCTTGCTACCAATATGCAGACGACACAACCTTTTATATGCATACTAAAGTTGCCGAAATGGCGCGCTCAACAACAAAGATGAATGAAGCTATCTCCCGACTGGGATGTTATTCAACCAACTCTAATCTTGCTCTGAATGAATCAAAAACCAAATGGATGTTAATATCTACAAGACAGATGTCACAGGTCCATGGTTTACAGGATGCCCAAGTACAGCTCACTTGTAATAATGTGAAATTAGAAAGAGTGTCATCAACAAAACTACTTGGGGTCCAAATCGATGAGAACATATCCTGGAGTAATCATGTAACTACACTTCTGTCTTCATGTTACGGAGCACTATCTGTATTAAAGAAGGTACGTAACCTTGCACCGTTCCATGTGCGCAAACTACTAACGGAGACACTCATACTGTCAAAACTTGATTATGCAAGTACTGTGTTTCATCCTCTACCTGCATATCAGTTAAAACGCTTACAGAGAGTTCAGAACGTATGCACTGGTTTTGTTCATGGTCGTTATGGACGGGAAGAGGATTGCTTAAAGCTTGGATGGTTACCCGTTGTTGAAAGAAGACAACTACAGCTGCTTAACACAGCATTCAAAGCCCTACATTATGAACACTGGCCGGACTATATACGATTAGAGAAGTACACGACTACCAGAACACTACGATCTTCTGATGAGACAAAGCTGGTAATTCCATTGGTCAAAGGAACTTTCCAAGACAGTGCTGTTGAAGTCTTTAATAGTCTACCAAAGAACATTAGAAACTGTACTAATTTCAAAACATTCAGTAGAGAAGTAAAAAAGTATCTCTCTAATGTAGCTAGTAAAAGGGTTTTGAAATAGTATATTGGTCTAGGGCAATGCACTACCTTATTTATTTACTATTATTATTTTACATTTGAGTATCATTATATTATTTAGTCTATCAGATTTCAGTCATATCATTAAGGGCAACAATTGATTATAGGGTGGGATGATTTACAATTTTAGGCAATAAATTTCAATGAGAAGGGATTTTTTAGATTTCAGTCATGTCATTTAGGGCTATTGACAATGGGATGGGGTAATTTACAATTTTTAGGCAATAAGGTTTCAGTGGGAGGGGATTCTAGATTTATATAATATTTTAATTGTTGTACGTATGTATGTTTCTTAGGCCAAGTTCAGACGTCGAACTTTTGCCGTGTCGAATCTAATAGTTGCATTTTGTAAATGAGAAGTGCGGCGTCTGAACCTAATGTATTTGACAGATTCCATTAAGTGTTAAATTGAAAAATTCAGTTTGAATCAAATTTGTTAAATTCATTTGGTTCAGAAGCTGCACTTCTCATCTACAAAATGCAACTATTAGATTCGACGCGGCAAAAGTTCGACGACATTAAACCATTATTATTATTATTATTATTATTATTATTATTATTATTATTATTATTATTATTATTATTATTATTATGAAAACCAAGACATTTCTATGTGTGGAAGTTGAAATTGCCACTGAACAATAAAGTTGCCTACTTCTTACGCGAATCATTACTTAATGAATTAGAAGGGGGGTTAACGTTTCTAAAACCGATGTTTTCAAAATTTGATCATTCTCAAATCTTTACCATTTATCTAATTTCTTCCTGTTAGTGTTCTTCTGTGATAGTCAGTGGTCTTTCTAGCAATACTACAAAAGATGACATACAAAGGTACTTTGAGAATTCTCGTCGGTCTAGTGGCGGTGACGTCAAAAGCGTCGAACTTCACGGTGATCAGGCTATTGTTACCTTTGAATCTCCAGAGGGTAAGTAGGTTGCTCAATCAATCATACTTATATCAATGAAATAACATAAAATAACATATTTTAGCAAAGAAATTTTCTTTCGTTATATGACAGAAAAAAGTGGATTTCTATTTTGGGCTCGGAATTGTATTCGTTTCCATGGAAAAGTTTACGATAAAAAAGCAACATCTCCTGCTTGCTTCTGACCATGCACTACTGTACGTGAAACTGCTAGGAACCTGCCATTCGCCATTTTTGTTTCTTTGATATTTTTAGTTTGCATATCATCATTCCGTGTTGCGCTAAATTAATTTTACTTTCTTACGTTTGAAGTCGCTGAAAAAGTACTTGAGTGGAGTAAACACACCCTAGATGGATGTCCGTTGACCGTAAGACCAGTCCAACCAAAGAAAACTTCGTCTTTAAATGAAAAAAAAGAAGAAGCTGAAGAACCTGTACAGCGATCTAAGGTGGTCAGAGTACAAGGGATTTCAGATACTACCACCAAATACGCATTATTAAACTTTTTTGAGAACACTCGACGTTCAGGTGGAGGCGAAGTAGAAGATATTCAGCACATACCAGATGAAAGGATGGCCGACGTTACGTTTTGTTCTCCTGACGGTATTTACATTCTACTTTAAAATATGTATATAACTAGTTCGTAAAATAACGTAAATCAATTCATAAATAAAAATTTTAATTATTGAAAAAAAAAAAAAAATTGACACAAGACTCTTGCTGCCACGTGATCACATGATAGACAGAAATACAATTTAGCATCCAAAGTATCCCACATTTTCAATGGCAATTTTTTGGGTCCCTAGCTAGTTTTTAGTAACATTTACTTTGTCCTTTGTCCATTTAATTGACTGGCCGGCTGGTCGGCTGGCCGGTCGGTCGGTCAATTATTATTATTATTGTTGTTGTTGTTGTTATTTCAAATTCGGCTAATCCTATTACATTTTTAAAGAAAATTGCGGACAATAGTCTAAACAACTATCTGCTTGATTCTTACTAAGATGTGTCCGACCTAACAATTGTACAGTCGTTTTACAATCTCACAGTTCAGTGAAATGACCCATTTCTGACACTTTCTTACAATACTTAGTTCTTCTGAAAGTCCGGCTTCAGTTAGTTTACTTATAAAGATCGCGTGATATCCAGATAGAAAATCAAATAGAATATTAACTTGCATTATTTTATAACAGGGTACATTCTTTTTAGAATAGATATTAAGTCACTATATTTTTCAGTTTTCTTTTTATCTCTGTCATTAATCTCTCCAACGTTGCAGACTGTTCCTTCAAATACAATAAATAGCTTATCTTTCTTATCATGAACAACAATGTCTGGTTTATTAGCTCCGTCTTTAGGTGGACTGTCAAGGTGGATTGGGATGTTCCATAGTACTTTAGCATTGTCATTTTCGACACTACTCTTTGGTGGAGATTCTTTATGCCATGGTGTAGCTTTGTCATCATCGTTAGAAAGTTCAAACTTCTTTAGGATCGCATGATATACTGGTCTTAACATGCGGTCATGTCTTGAAGTATAAAGTGATTGAGCTAAGGCAGAGCATTTGCACATGATGCGTGCAACGTTCTCATCTTCAGAGTGACAGAATCTGCACTTTAGATCTTCATCTTCACCTTTCAGCTTCTTGACTTTATAGACCTTCGTTTGAAGTAGTTGTTGGGTGATATTTGTATGAACACTATAAACAACCGTTGGAATATTTTTCCAGACTTTTGATATGTCGCACCATTCTTTGTGGTCTTCATTGTTCCACTGTTTAACTGTAAACTGGCCTACACAAGGTTGTTGTTTTACCTCGTGCTCATACTTCTTTACTACCTTTTTCTTTATAATGGATTTCATACTACTTGGTTTACAGTTATTCACTTCTAGGACTGTGCTGTTAGATGTTACAATTGTCTTCTTGTTTTCATTGTCATAAGATATGTCAAAGTTAAGTTGCGTAGCAAACGTTCTTGCATCTATGATGATGGTCCTAATGGACTTCTCTTCTTTTGCATCTTGATAAGTTCTAACTAGCTGTACATGCGGGTCGGTGCTGCATGTGATATAATGTGCAAGCTTGATCTTTGTGGTTTTGTACAGTGTTTCGATTTCAGTTAGTCCTCTGCCTCCTTTAGGGGATGGAAGATAAAGGAGAGGCAGGGATTCTTGTCTGTGTTTGCAGCTGTTGTCATTTATAATTCGACGAGTTCGTCTGTCCAGTTCTCTCAAGATGTCTATAGGCCAGTCAGTGGTCCACATGTGGTGTAGTAAAACAGGTAGAGCAAATATTTGGGTAGCTTTGACCGTTCGTGGTATAGATAGAGGAGAAGGAGACTTGTCTGATGTATTCTTTACTTGCTGATTTCTGAACAAGCTTTTCAAGTTGTGTGGTGTTTTCGAACTTGCCAAGATATTTGTAGTAGTCTTCCTCTCCAAGTACAGGTATGTTCTCATTGTCACTGAGTGGTAAGTCATCTCTTTTTTCCAGTTTACCTAGTCTTCTTAGGTGGATAGCAGCGCATTTATTAATCCCCCAGGTAATGCCAATGTCCTTGAACATCTGTTGTAGCTTGATAGAAATTGTAGCTGCTTTTACGGCGTTCTTGTGGTAGGATTTGAGATCGTCAACAAACAAACAGTGCGTGATCTTGACTTTCTTCTCATGTGTAAGTGTGTATCCTTCTGTTGTATGTAAGTACCAGGCGATGGGGTTTAAACATAGTGTAAACAATTTTACACAAAAAGAGTCACCTTGTAAAATGCCTCGTTGGATGCTGAATGGACCTATCGATTCTTTTCCATTAGCTGTTTGGGCGAACAAAGTGATTTTCCATTTGTACATAATGTTCTTTATAAAGGTGATTAATCTTTTGTTTACACCGTGGTCTTCGAGTGCAGTAATTAGCCAATTATGTGAGATGCTGTCAAAAGCTTTCTTGACATCAATCCACACACAAGAAATGTTCTTCTTATTCTTTGAAGCGTCGTCTAGAATGGTCTTGTCGATGAGTAAATTCTCTACACACCCCATTGTCCCTTTCACTCCTCCTCTTTGGTCAATCTGCATTAGTTGGTATTTTAATTCATGACTTTCAAGTTCTTTGTTAATGACAGATGTAATGAGCTTATATATTGTATTAAGGCAAGTAATTGGTCGAAAATCTTGTGGAGTTGGGTTGTCCTTCTTTGGAATGAGCACTGTTCTCCCTTCCGATAGCCATTCAGGGATAGTACTACCATTATTAATAAGGTTTGAAATTGCCCCAGCAAGTGGGTTGTACAAATTAGTAAAGAACTTTAGCCAGTAGTTAGTTATACCATCTAGGCCAGGTGACGACCAGTTTTTCTTTTTCTGAAGGCACTTGTGGATAACTTCTCTGTTGACGATAATAGGATGGTCTTCTTGGACAGGGCTTGCGTTCTTTAGGGCTTTGCGTACATCAGTAATCCACTGCGATGATAAATTCTCTGTATCTGTGGTTTGCCAAATCGGGACCCAGAATTCTGCAAAGTCGTCCTTTGTTAGTGTGCTTTCATTCTGTTGTTGGCGAGCTTGCTGAGGCGTTGGGTCAGTGTATTTTGGTTCATCTATATTCTTATCCTTTTCCAAAATCTCACGTAGATGGTTATAAAACTTTCCTTGATCTTTATCGAAGCAAAAATTTGCATTCCTTCGTCTGTACGAATCTAGTTGGTTTCTTCGCTTGTTTTTCAATATTTTTAAAATATTGATATTTTTCTCTTTCAAAGTTACTAGTCCCTCAACTGTTATTTTTCTTTTCAATTCCTTTGTCATCCATCTTCTGTTTCTCCTTGATGTTTTGGTAAGTTTTTGATTGTTTTGCACTCTTCTTATTTCCTCAGTAATTTGAGAGATACGTTTTCTGTTTATCGCCATTTTATTCTCAATATTGATCATCCATTGAGGTTTTTCACTTTGTTTCTTTCTTTTCTTAGGTTGACCTAATCTTTTGTTTTCCTCATTGTATCGTTTGAATGCAATCACTGTTGCGTAGATAGCGCAGTTATATTCCCACAGGAACACCTCTGGATTTTCAGTCGGTTTTGCATTTATTAAACCATAAGCGATGTTTTGCAGCTTGTTTGATTGGATTTTTGACGGTGTTTTTCGAATAAAAGTGTGTTCTTTTCTGCTTTTCCAATCTCCTGGATTTATCGAGATTTCATTATAGATTTCTTGTGCTTTATCAAGTAGGATTTTATACTCGCTGTCGTTTGTATCAAAGTTGTTTACATTCTCTTCTGACTGGAAATTAGCATAATGTTCACTGAAATTACTAGATGTATTAGAATCAAAGTTATTTTGGTTTTCAGTGATATTTTCGCTCCTTAGTTGTCGTTGTCTTTCGATTTCCTTTGCAATCTGATCAGATGAAACTTGCGTTGTTTTGTTGATGTGGGATACTTTATCCCGTAAGTTTTGTGCAGATCGTTTTAGATAAGAATAACCCATAGCATTCCAAAAGTGAAGTATTAGATTCATTTTACCTTCTTTCCTTCCATTCTCTTTCCGAGGACAATTTTCCGATTGATGTAGTTCTTCAGCTTTTTCCTTGCAATTTATTATTATTATTATTATTATTATTATTATTATTATTAAAGTTAGGTGAAGGATGTCAATAAGCCCCAAGCGTGATGACGTTTTGACCCCCTCTCTATACTAGAACTGATCCCTTTCGTGTAACTTTGGTTGACCAATTAAAAGTATTGTGTTTGTATTCTCGAAGGAATTCAATATTTGAATATGAAAAGCTCTTGAAAAGATTCAGGTATAGGGAGAGAGTCAAAACGTCATCACGATTCGGGATTATTGGGACCCAAATATCCTACAACTTACGACATACTATTCATTGAAAATATAATACTTATATCTTTACTAAGAGACGGATCAAGGATTATCTTCAGGAAGAGTTGCAAGTCTTCAGGAGTGGGGCACCATCATATGAATTGGAAACTGCCGAGAGGATATTTTGGAAAAATATCGAGAAGAAAAGACTCAAAGTTGTCTCAGGAAAGGGTGCGCACCTCTCCCTTAAATCCGCCCCTGTTTACTTGTTGATATTTGTAAGATATATGCTTAGATTGGCCAAATAAATTGAAATAAAGTCACCAATAAAACAAAATGCCTAGCCTCATAGCGACATAGGAAGGGAAACGAGGGAAGGAGCGAGGGTTGTCCAAAATAGACCATCTGTACGGATGGTGAAATTGTATTTACCGTCGGTACAGATGGTACAAGTAATTAATATGCAAGAACTGTGCATATAATTAAAAAAAGGATGATGAAGGATATTACGTTAGTTTTAAACACTACTTTGTTTAAACATCTTGAACTGATCAGTTTTCAAGAGAAGAAATATATACTTGCAGATTTTTTGAAGGGCCCCCCTCACCAAATGTATATCCAACGGTACTGATGGGGACATTTGGTGAAACTGATAATTGGTATTCCTGTGTAAAATACGTGAATATATTATGAGTCTTTAAGACAAGAGGCCCCCTCACCGAATGTATCACCGACGGTACTGATGGTGACATTTGGTGAAACTGATAATTGGTATTCCTGTGTAAAATACGTGAATATATTATGAGTCTTTAAGACAAGAGGCCCACTCACCAAATGTATCACCGACGGTACTGATGGTGACATTTGGTGAAACTGATAATTGGTATTCCTGTGTAAAATACGTGAATATATTATGAGTCTTTAAGACAAGAGGCCCACTCACCAAATGTATCACCGACGGTACTGATGGTGACATTTGGTGAAATAGACCATTGGTATTACTGTGTAAAAATCACCAAATGTCACCATCAGTACCGTCGGTGATACATTTGGTGAGGGGGCCTCTTTTCTTGAAGTCGATAACATATTCACGTTGCTTTAACACAGGAATACCGATTATTACTACGTTAAAACTTTGTCTATATATTTATTAGATTTTTTAAGAGGCCCGTTCACCAAATGTTTCACCGTCGGTACCGATGGTGACATTTGGTGAAATAGCCAATTGGTATTCCTGTGTAAAACATCGTGAATATTTTATCAGATTTTTTTAAGAGGACCCCTCACCAAATGTATTACCGACGGTACTGATGGTGACGTTTGGTGAAATTGCCAATCGGTATTCCTGTGTAAAACAGCGAATATTTTATCTGACTTCGAGAGAAGAGACCCCCTTACCAAATGTATTACCGACGGTACTGATGGTGACGTTTGGTGAAATTGCCAATCGGTATTCCTGTGTAAAACAGCGAATATTTTATCTGACTTCGAGAGGAGAGACCCCCTTACCAAATGTATTACCGACGGTACTGATGGTGACGTTTGGTGAAATTGCCAATCGGTATCCCTGTGTAAAACAGCGGTGAATATTTCATCTGACTTCGAGAGAAGACACCCCTTTACCAAATGTATTACCGACGGTACTGATGGTGACGTTTGGTGAAATTGACAATCGGTATTCCTGTGTAAAACAGCGAATATTTTATCTGACTTCGAGAGGAGAGACCCCCTTACCAAATGTATTACCGACGGTACTGATGGTGACGTTTGGTGAAATTGCCAATCGGTATTCCTGTGTAAAACAGCGAATATTTTATCTGACTTCGAGAGAAGAGACCCCCTTACCAAATGTATTACCGACGGTACTGATGGTGACGTTTGGTGAAATTGCCAATCGGTATTCCTGTGTAAAACAGCGAATATTTTATCTGACTTCGAGAGAAGAGACCCCCTTACCAAATGTATTACCGACGGTACTGATGGTGACGTTTGGTGAAATTGCCAATCGGTATTCCTGTGTAAAACAGCGAATATTTTATCTGACTTCGAGAGAAGAGACCCCCTTACCAAATGTATTACCGACGGTACTGATGGTGACGTTTGGTGAAACTGATAATTGGTATTCCTGTGTAAAACATCGTGAATATTTTATCAGAATTTTTTAAGAGACCCTCTCACCAAATGTATCACCGTCGGTACTGATGGTGACGTTTGGTGACATAGACAATCGGTATTCCTGCGTAAAAGATCGTTAATATTTTATTAGACTTCTAAAGAAGAGGCCCCCTCACCAAATGATTACCGACGGTACTGATGGTGACGTTTGGTGAAATCGGTTCTCCTGTGTTTAATCATCGAGTATATTTATCAGATTTTTTAAGAGGCCCCTTCACCAAATGTATTACCGTCGGTACTGATGGTGACATTTGGTGAAATAGACAATTGGTATCCCTGTGTTCAAACATCGTGAATTTGTACAAAATTGATGCTGGAAACGAAGCTAATTTTTGGTGATTGTATTGAGATGCAGAAATGAATTCTCTAACGAATAAGAAGAAGTGGTAAATGAGCTTTCAAATTATTACAAATTTAGCTAATTTTGACATTTCTAAAGGTTTGTAATTTAGATTTGAACTTGAAGTACATTGGGGCCTGAAGAAAATACCATTATTCAAACATCACTTCTTTTAAAACGGATCAACATAAATTGGTTCTAATTATAGTGTCTTATAGAGCGATCCTTCCCCTTTTTTGTGGTCTCAAAATGATACAAAGTGATCCAGGATATCAATTAGACATTTTAGAATTTATGCGGGATGTTTTGACATCATACACAAGCAGCAAGTAGCCGTTGCTGATAAACCACTGGCTTAGTGTCTGGGTTTAAAATCGCGTCAAAATACATCATAGTAAAATAACACTTTGCTCTTTGGATTGTGAAAAGAAGATGAGGTCCCCTTACCAAATGTATACCGTCGGTACTGATAGTGATATTTGGTGAAATAGAGAATTGGTATTCCTGTGTAGAGATTGTGAATATTTAGAATTTTGCACGAAAAGATTGGAAAAATTCAGTTGAGGTAAGATATTATTTTCCCTAAAAAATATGCGAAATAAAAAGCCCTACAGAACTAAAGAGTACTGAAAAAGGGTTCTAGAAATAGGGGACTAGGAGATTAACTGTAGATTTTACTTTGCGTTAAAAACGGCTGGTCTACCATAAACACCGAGTAGGGAAAATGTCTCCATTTTATTTCTCTAAAATTTGATGAATTTTTCTGCGGGCACGCAGAGATGAATAGGGTCAACAATTTTAATGTTAAAACAAAACATTTAAAATGATATTCTAGATATAAATTTCATTAAATTGTTAATTTAGTAATGATACTGTTTTTTTTTTTTTTTTTCTTTTTCTTCTTTTTTGATATTTCTTCATTTTGAGAACTTGATAATAAGCAATGGGCTCTTTTGATACCTTAAAAGATACGAGGAAATGCAAAAATTTGAAATTTAAATTTAAACACTTTCAGTTGAAAGATACCAAATCACTGATTTTTATCCCTGAGATACGACGAGCACACTTGATACTTTTACAATGGAGCCCCCCGGCCACCCCTCTGGGATAGACAAGGCGCAAAACTGAAAAAGTCGATCGCAAAAAGTGCAGAAGGCATTTTGGGGTAGAGGCTGGTAACATAACTATTCTAAACTAATTTTTCGTGCTGAATCCGAATATGCCTGTTACCAAGACGTATTCTGCAATCTTATACGTGTAAATGACGTATTTTGTGAATTGCTACAGTCATTTCTAC
Organism: Telmatactis stephensoni; assembly: GCA_029948255.1. NCBI lineage: Eukaryota > Metazoa > Cnidaria > Anthozoa > Actiniaria > Isophelliidae > Telmatactis > Telmatactis stephensoni. Next base: position 221,400 of record JALIZF010001432.1, read on the forward strand.
TAATGAGCTTTTATCATGTAATTCCAAAAGTCACAGTACAGAAATATAATTACCATAGGTGGAAAGAGCATATCAAAATCAGTAAAACTGTGAAGTTTGAAGGATATAAGTTGAAAACTGAAGGAGATACGAATTTTCAAAAATCGAAATTTGTTAGTATCTCTTGCATAACTGTAAGTATTTTCATACAAAATTTCGTTTTTTGAAAATTCGTATCTCCTTGATTTTTCAACTGATATCCTTTAAACTTCACAGTTTTACTGATTTTGATGTGCTTTTTCCAGCTATGGTAATTGTTTTTAAGTTTGGGAACTTTTGGAATTACATGAAAAAGCCGTTAGTATAAAATGACTGTAGCAATTCACAAAATACGTCATTTGCACGATAAGATTGCAGAATACGTCTTGGTAACAGTCATATTCGCATTCAGCATGAAAAATCGGTTTAGAATAGTTATGTTACCAGCCTCTACCCCAAAATGCCTCCAGGTATCTGATTTTTCGAAAATGCGCCTTGACTAGGAAGTGAGTTTTAAATGATTTAAATTCAATTGCTAAACTAAATTTATTGAAAAGGATTTCATTTTTTAAATTTGAAATTACAATGCTTACAATGTAAAATTACAATGGGCGGCTATTTGAGATTTGACACCAGCAGCTAGTCAATGTAAATGTATCTTTCAAAAATAAGAAAGGTTTGACTATTTATTCATGTAAAGTCTAAGAACACTTGAAAATGCTTAAATAACTGGAACATGTGATAAATAACTCACTGTCGTATTTCAATATATTTCCGTCTTACTATTCTCGACGTGTTGGTTGGAGAGTTGTTTGGTTAAATTGGTATTGAAAATTGTGCGTGTGACTTGACTATGTACTTTCTTTGAAAAAATTATTCAAATTTTCTGCGTTTTGAAAAATGACATTGAAAAATGGACCTATCATTTTTAATAGTGAATTTTACAAAAGTGTCAACTGAGTTCCAGAACGTTGGAAATTTGAAAATTTGATTACGGGCAAGTGTCCGTTAGGTACTCAACTTAGAGAACCAATTTATCAAATGATTTGTGAGTCTATATACATGACCAAATTAGTTTAGACCGTTTAAAAATCTATAAAATTGAGCCTCCTCTGAAATGTATTAAAACAAATCACGTTTCTTCATAATTTGTAAAAAATTATTTTCTTCTCATATCAAAATTTTGGAGCATAACATGTTCTTTAGTTGTTTATATCTTTTCATAGAATTATTAATATTTCATTTAGTATCCAAATTACACTTTTAGAGTAAAGTTCAGTCCTAGTACTTGTTATCCATTTAAGTTATTTTCTCATCATGCAGTCGAACACTGGGCACAGGGACAAGCATTTTGCACACGAATGCCATTTTCTCAACGACCAGCACCGCAAAGCATGATGGGAATCCAGCTGCCAGCGACAGCACTTCACCCCTTTCCTAAGAATTGAGCTTTTTACTCGGGCTACCTGTGGTAGCTCGAGTCTAGGTTTACCTTTTCGGTCTATCTATCAATCTATCTATCAACGTCGCAAATGGGCAAATTACCCAGAAGCCTTTGGGGTACACTGTTGACCACGAGGCTTCCTGTGGTCACGAGAGATTGAGAACAAAATGGCGGACGCTATCAATCGGAATTTTTTTCGAACTATTGGCTTTTAATCTCAAGATACTTTGCTTTAATCGTTAATATCGAATTCTCGAATTTAGTGATGACCTTCTTACCAGCTGTTGTAATCAACTTATAATGTATTGATCGTCCAAGAACACGATACAGATCGATTTGTGGCAGCGAACTTCACTTGAGGACAGACATGTAAGATACGGAGATATTGTCTTTAATAGATCAGTAGTTTGTTTAAAATAATATTTCACTACTGCTTGAACATAATATTTGCTTACACGGTGTCTACAGTCATGCTCTTCCTGAGAGCCGTGTTAAAAACGATCTAATTAACTAACAATATCTACAATGTTTGTTTCTTTCTAGTTAAAACTAGAAAGACTAGGAGATTCTTGCCTTTGCGTAATAAGGTGACTAGGGTGTATTCAATAATTAAGCCAGGAAACAGGAATTAGTAAATGGTGCAAAATTACACCAAATAAACAATGGAAAACAAATGATTTTTTGTCATTTTTTATATATTGAATGCACTTTATTGTCAATCATGCTCAATGTTAGCAGATAAAAATATAGTGATGGATAATCATGGAAATGATAGTAATGTTTATGAGACCTTATATTAGCAATAGAATACATGTACAAAATGATATTTTCAATCATTGAAAAGTGATACTCAACCACAAATTGTACAAGCTTTTTTCAACCATGTTCACAGAAACAAGATAAAGTGGATTGAATTGAAGATATTACTGTATGTAGTAGTATCAGATTGATGTGCATGGAGGAGCTATATATGGTATCGGTAATGAGCATATATTGTATGACATTACACTTCTTCAAATAAAGCATCAGCAACTGACTACTGCTATAATCATTGATCTGCTCCATATTAAAAACATGGTAATACATGTATCGAAAAGTTGTGTTAAGAAACTGAAATGATTTCATAGAAAGGTAACTGTGGTACTTCTAGAATCTACCAATGTGACAACGGCAATATCAAAATCATTTTAACTTGGATATCGAAACAGTCTGCCACAGTTTGTAAGTTTTGTTTCCATAAATCAAAGTAAAAAAGTACAGAATAGAAATTTAAATTGTGTGAGATTGGATCATTTGGTAGGCATTTACAAAATAAAGCAGACTGTATACTGTATATGTCTGGCATGTTAAAAAGACCAGCAGTATATTAATAACCACCATGATGTGGTACAATTATGTACAAACTACTTTCTCTCCAATATAATTTGTGTTCTACTCTGGGAGTACTTGTCATGCATTTTTGCAATCAAAAGACACTGACAAGTCAAACTGGTTTCCATCAACTTCTGTTCTCCATTTCTCCCCAAGTACTATACACAGGTGTAGCCCGAGTGAACGCCTATTAGGCGTCTAGTTTATATAAGTCCAGAGTCTTTGGATCCTACAGGCCAAATATCACTTTCCTGACATCTGTAGGACCTGAAATATTTGAGTCTTGCCTTGTTAGGGTGCCATCGTCTCTCTCTATGAAGCTCTTCAGGATAATCATTTCGAAAAATTCCCTTTCTTGAAATAGCAAACTTCTCTCACATTTCTTCGTGGATTATCCAAGTACTGAACTCAGTTTGTTGGCATGAGACAGTGTGACTTAGGTTGTCACAGGGCTTCATGATGCACTCCTACTTCTTCATAGATCAAGAAATGACTCTAAAAAGCTCAATATTTACATGTATTGAAATTCCAGGAAAATGGCGCTATCCTGAATGATCTTGATGTGACTCGCTAACGAATTCTTGTTGTCAATCAAAAATATGAGCCCCCAGCAATTGTGCACAGCAGTGATTTTCACAGGAACTCCAAATTAAAACTCAAAAAAACTAGGAGAGGTTTTCACTAGGCCTCAAAAATACAAGAGTATTTGCCTGATTTTGGCTGTAGGGAAAAGGTTAAGCGATTTTGTTGAAGAGAACTATTTTTGGAGTAATTTCAACAAAACTGATCCCACTGTTTAGAAATGACCCACTCTAAATCAAAATTTTGTTGGTATAAATAGTTGAAACATAGGGAATCAAACTACAATGAATCAAACTTCAAGCAGAGTGAGTTTCACAAAAATTGTTGGAATAGAAATGCGAGAACGATTGGCTGCCAAAAGTGTACCCTAAAAGAGCTCTGAAATCATAATGAATCTTAAAGCACCCCGGCCTCGTACTCTGAGAATAACAACAACGAACCTCAAATGGCAACAATAAGGTAAATTAAATTGCTTAAGGCCAATGTGTCTACAGCTGGATAATTGGAGTAAAAGTTCCTAAAAAGCTTTTGAAATTGAACGTGATGCTAAAAAGTTGTGACCAAAAGTTTGTCAAGGCCGAATGCCTCCTGAATTTCTATTGAGTCGCCTTAATTGTTTGTTTTGAATATCTCAATTAAATTGTATATTTATCGTTCTTGGTACAAGCTGGAATGGATAGATGAATTTGTGTAACTTTTGATTTAATGGGAAACGTTTAATAAAGGGCGAAACACAAATCATTGTTTCTTGAATAGGCGTAGGTGTTTCTATAAAATGACTGATTTTCCTGAAAGGTTGTTTTGCAAACAATGTAACATGGTTTTAGATGTTCGAGATCTGTCTTATAAGATGAAGACTGATTTATTGATTTTCCTATAACAGTGTTTTAACTTTTGTAAACGGCGAAACACTGACATGCTGTTAGAAGTGTCGTACTAGATCAAGCAGTGCTATATTAAAAGGAAAACTGATTTGTTGATTTTCTTGAAATGTATTTTGTGACTTTCGTAAACGGCGAAACACTGACATCAGTTTTTAAAAGTGCCGTACGGATCTGTCCTATAAGAAGATTACTGTTTTATTGATTTAACTGATCGAGTGTTTGTGACTTTTGTAAACGGCGAAACACTGATATGAGGTTTTTGAACTGCCGTAGATTTGAACTATAAGAAGATGACTGTTTTATTGATTTAACTGAGTGTTTTGTGACTTTTGTAAACGGCGAAACACTGACATGAGGTTTTTGAACTGCCGTAGATTTGTCTTATAAGAAGATGACTGTTTTATTGATTTACTGAGTGTTTTGTGACTTTTGTAAACGGCGAAACACTGACATGAGGTTTTTGAACTGCCGTAGATCTGTCCTATAACAAGATGACTGTTTTATTTATTTACTGAGTGTTTTGTGACTTTTGTAAACGGCGAAACACTGACATCAGGTTTTAAAAGTGCCGTACGGATCTGTCCTATAAAAAGATGACTGTTTTATTGATTTAACTGAGTGTTTTGTGACTTGTAAACGGCAAAGCACTGACGGCTTGGTTTTTGAACTGCCGTAGATCTGTCCTATAAGAAGATGACTGATTTATTGATTTTCCTGACATCGGAATAAGTTTTATCGAAACATCTATGTTTTTTGAATTATTGTTGATGCAAAACTCTAAAGTCGACTTAATAATAACAGTGAAACATATTAATGAAACAAATATGTTATAAATAAATGTATGCTACCACAAGGGTTTAGTTTTTTAACTAGGATCTTCAAAGAATGAGAAATTATACATAGCTTTTCACCATCAGTTACCAACGGAAAAACATTACCGATGGTGACCGTGACACAAATGCTTCAAGCGCTTTAGAAAAGCCCAAAATTAAAACAATATAGTACCAAATCACTTCTACTAAACATTAAAATATCTTGTTTTTGTTAAACTTTAATTTTTAATAGATAGACTTACTTACAAAGAGAAAATTCACCATCAGTACCGACGGTCACGGTGCCTGTGCTGCCTTGAGTAAATTATAATATATTCATGTTTACCAAAGGGTGACCAATTCTGGCAAAAGGGTGACCATGCAGTGAAACTTGAGTCGGTGACGAGTTGTATAATAAGTGATATGCATTTTAATTAATGAAGAAGATGATAATATATTCATCGCTGGTGCATATTAATTACTTTCACCATCTGTACCGACGGTAACCGTCGGTACAGATGGTCTATTTTGGACATTCTTGGAAGGAGCTAGAGGATCCCTACTCAGTTTCTAGAAATTATCAAGACTATAGGCTCTGGAATATTGGCTACGACTAGTTGTCACGGACACGTGGTAAGCTCAAACAATGAATATCCAGACAAACTACATATAACATAGAATGTTGAATTTGATGTTCACGAAGCAGTTACGAACTCTACACAAAAAGATTAACTCGTTTCCCCGTAAAGCTATTATGAACCCATACAAGTGCTGGATGATTCCAATTTTAGTTTATCGTCGACAAGATGCATCCAAGAGGAACAAACTGATTGAAACAAAAGTTTGTTTTAGGCTAAGTTCACAGGGGACCGGTCGAATTTTTGACCGCAGTTAAAATTCGACCTTGTTAGACCGTAGTTGAAATTCGAGTTGTCATGCTGCTTTGCTTTTAAAATTATTGAATCGAAACTGACAAGAAATTGTGATTTTGGGTGTTAAAATATTGCGCCTCGAATAATTCAAAATCTGTTTATACTTATCTCTCCAAAATTCGTATGCTGCTAGGCAAAGTCCTAAATATTAACGCTTTATGTGTCGCGTAAAATTTCTTGGGATATAAAACGGTGACGTCATCGTTTCGTCACTATGGTACCCCGATGTAAACAAAACACATACCATTATTAAAGAACTTCAGTCTTTATGTAGTAAGTGAACGAAAGTTCATAACTGTGGGTGCTTTCATGTAAGAACTACAGCCGTTTGAAGTTGACCGGTCGAGCACTAGTGACACGATTTTTGATGCAGACTGGCTAATCAGATTACCGTATTTAATCGTAGGATAGTCGTACTTGTAGATCAGCTAGGCACAGTCGTTCAAAGGACGATTAGCGTTAATCCAGGATTAAATCTAAAGAAATCGTTCATTTTAATCCTGGATTAGCGTTTACCGCCTTTCGAACAACCGGGCCCCCGCGAGTTTTAGAATTTGATTCTCGGGATACATTTGTTTGGGAAAAATCCAATAATACGTTTAATTGTCTTTGTCTAACGAAAAAAAACCCATAGCTTCTTTAAGGCGCTGTTACACTCTGCAATTTTCCCAGCAACTTGTCTCGCAACGGCGTTGCACAAGTTGCAGAGAAAATTATGGCGCTGTTACACTGTGCAGTTTTCCCCAGCAACTTGCAATATTTTTGGCCAGTTGCTGGGGAAAATTGCACAGTGTAACAGCGCCATAATTTCCTCTGCAACTTGTTTTGCAACACCGTTGCGAGACAAGTTGCTGAGAAAATTGCACAGTGTAGCAGTGCCTTTAGAATCAGATAATTTTGAATTGTGACAAAAGTTTATATAAGAAACGCATGTTGGAATGTTTGGAATGCTACTCATTCATTAGCCGTCTAGACGATTATATAGACAATCGTCTAGATTTGAAACCGAGATAACTTAAAAAGCATATGCTTGAGTCAAACGAATATAAACGTATCCTGTTACTATAACACCCTTGAAAACAATTTGAAATATGCAAATTTGCAGCATAGCTGGTCAGCTTATTAGCTTGTTTAATGCCGTCTACTTCAGAAATTTTTCACCGATTTTCATAGCTGATCATATGCATATACGCCTCTCACCTGACTTTGGTGCAGCTAAACCATGGCATGGTTAGGTGATTCTTAAAGCCAAAGGGTACATCTGCATATTATTAGCCAGAGGGGGAACTCCTATATATAAGAGGGCAGGGATGCTCGTTGTACCTTTTAGGGGTCAAAATCAGCAATCTGGTACCTTTTAAGGTTTTTCAAATGTTATTGAACTACCAGAGACTAAGGTGTACCTTTTAGGGTGATTTTTTTGCTCTAGCATATATTAGATACAGAAGATAAGGATTGGATTACACGAGCACATCAGTATTGATTGCTAGAATAGATGGTATTTAAATAAACGCAATTGATTGGGGGTAAAAATCATGTGTTGCCACGCCCACCAGGATAAGACTCGGGTCTTAGGGGCATTTTTGAAGTTTCCGATGAGCATCCCACCATTTTTCAATCAGAATGTCAATCCCCCAAGGATTATCAGTAGCTTTATGCAAAGGGTCTATAGATTATTGTAAATATTTAATAATATTTATTAATTATCTTTCAGAGGGTCAACAGCAGCACAAGCAACCAAAAGGTCCACGTAAGTAATAAAATCCATTCTATATAAACAGATTAATGTGGAGTCTTTAGAATTTCAATGTCTTCACATCTGTTTTCTTGTAGCTCCATTGAAAGGAGACTGTTGGTTTTGTCTTGGCAGCCCTAAAGTTGAAAAACATCTTGTAGTTAGTGTAGGAAACTTGGTAAGATCATGGTCATTGTATCTCATTCAATTATAATGGGATTATCTCATTCATTCCCATCACTTCCCTCCCTTTTTATTTTATTTTATTTTCTTAGTTCATTCATTCTGTCTTATTCAATCAGTGCTCCTGACACTGTTTCATTCCATTTTATTCTTTTGTTCTTCAGGCTATTTTCTGTTCTTATTTCTATTTCATTGTTTCATTTTCTGTGTCATTGTTAAACTCCTTTTCTTATTTTCATCCTTTATTCATTTTCAATGTATTTTAATTTTGTTTTTGCTATATTTCAGACCTATGTAGCTCTAGCTAAAGGAGGACTAGTTCCAGACCACATACTTATTTGTCCAATTGCACATTTTGAATCTTCTGTCAAGTTAACTGAGGTTAGATTAGTAATTGCATGCTACTGTTAATAGACTGTGAGCAGTCCCCCACTTTCACTCCAGAATCAGTGAAAAGAAGTGCTTTGAAAATACCTGTCACTCATCTGCATATTCAAAAAACTTGTCTTTACTGAATCTGGGGGGAAAAGTGGGACTGCTCGCAGTCTGTACTGTTAAGTGTTGGGTTTCCTGTGTTGGTAGTATCCTGAGGCCTATTTTCTCAAAAGTTCTGATATCTTTACAGGCCCAATACCTTACCAATCAATGTGTATGGTGGTTTCTCAGATATATTTGCACATTATTTTCAACTTTTTATGATAATTTTACAGAAACGTTTATGGGTGCATACATGTGCATTCATAATATTTCCCATAAATTAACAGGTCTGTAAGGTTGTCAGGTGTGCCAAGAAATGGGCCTCTGACTTTTTATTAAATCTTCTGTGATAATTAAAGTTAGCTGTACTTTTTATTTCTCATTTCTTTATTTAGGACACACTTATGGAAATTGAAAAGTATCTTTTTGTCAATTTAATAGTAACACTTTTCATTGTCTATAATTTGTTTGCATTTTGCATTTACTCGGCCATTGATTGATTGATTGATCTATCTCTCCATTATTCCTCCATTTAATTTCCACCCAAACACCCATCCATCCATCCATCCATCCATCCTTCCCTCCATCCATCCATCCATCCATCCATCCATCCATCGCTCATTGTCCAGTTATAAGAACAAAATCAAGCAACTTGATCTCTGCTCCGAATACAATAATTAGTTTGATTTTTCCTATCCTTAACTATCTATAACTGTATTTTGTAAATACTCTCATTGTAACATATTATTCTTGTAATTTTATGATTCTATAACGACCTCTAGGTAGACCAATTTTAAGTAATTTGTTTGTACTTAAAGTTGATAGGGCATTCGTTTTTAAATAAAGTTATCTTATCTTATCTTATCCATTCATCCATCTATCCATCCATCCATCCATCTATCCATCCATCCATCTATCCATCCATCCATCTATCCGTCTATCCGTCTATCCATCCATCCCTCCATCCCTCCATCTACTTATTCAACCAAGCTACCTTAACTCCAGTCATTAAGATACAAACAAGCTCTAAGGAGAATGTTCCAAGACAATGACAAGTCCTGTGTTATCTTTGAAAGAAACTTCTACACTCAACACCTACAGCTACAGGTAGGCTGAATACAATTTTTACTAGTGATGTCACCATAGTGTTTTTTAAAGCCAGAATACAGTCTTGAGTCCTTACTCCGGGCCACTAGCTAAGGCTTAATTTGATATTTGCATAAAATGCAGTCAGTACAAAATATATGTTGTTAATTACAGTACTATACAGTCAGTGTTATTGAATTTTGAACAGGCCACTTTGTTCATATTGACAGCAGGTTTTTGCATGCCATTCCCCCATCCCCTCTACCCTGCAATATTCCACATCTTCTTCCCCCTTCCCTCCTACCCATCCCCTCCCTCTCCACCTCTTAGGGCGTGCTACTATGAAGGCCAGTTTTTGGAAAAGACCTGAGCTTTTAGCAATGTGCAACATTATTTGAAGGTTGTTCCTATACCTGACATGGATGATGAATCATTAAAGAAAATATTCCGAGAAGAAGCTGACATGAGAGGAATGCAGATGAGAGATGTACCTGCTGGTACAGCATTGACAGAGGTAACAATTGGATTGATGATAGTGATAACTAATTAATGATGATGATGGTTGGAGATGATAAGCAGGGAAAAGTTTAGGGAGGGGTCCAGGGGGTGTGCAATACTGGTCCACTTTGGCCCATTTTCCTCCACACAGTTTCTGTACCTGACGACATAAAGTTCTTTTTTCCTGAGCTGTCGAAGCTTGTCCCCTGATGAACTCATGCTGGGACCAAATCACCCATGTATTAAATACACCCTAATTCAGGTCTACTTTTGGCAGGCTGTTCCTATTGGTGCACCATACTTTGTTGTAGAGTTTAACAATGGAGATAGATTATTACACAGAGTTAAAGGCAAAATGGACCTACAGTTTGGAAGGTAATATTCCATATTTCTTACAGCTACCTTATTATAAGAAATTAACGCTCCACGAAATTTAAGTATTGGAAATTAACGCGACTTATATTAAGGTGGCTCGACTGGGTTTTGTTTGAGGCGCACCTCCGCTGTTTGATCGCAAAATGCGTCGCGGCAAAAAACTTATTTTCAAAAAAAATTCCACAGCAAGTCTAGGGATAGATTAAAGTTTCTTTTGACGTTTAAATCATTTTGATCGGAGTTTTCAATAATCTATAGTGGCGGCATGGCGATTTTCATAAACCCGATTTTTTGGAAAAACTAGAGTTTTGTACAAAACCGCATTTTTTGTTTCATAAAATCTAGATCAAGTTCTGCACTCTTACTCAGCTTCAACGATTTCTAGGGAAGCGTTTTCGAATAAAACGCGCTTGAACTTTTACGCATCAAAAAAGTAAACAATTCCAAGCATTCAGTTTACTTGGCCGAAAACCTTACTTTTAGGACTCGGAAAAAGCTTGTTTTGAGCTCACATTGTCGACACGTTCAATAACTGTTCGTTTGGAAAAGTAGAACAAAATTGCGTCGCACGATTTTGAGAAATCTGAATTTAGGTCAAGTTGATAGAGGTGCGCCTTTTCATCGTTTGCTTATCATTTCACTTATAAAAAGCTAGAAAACTAAAGATTCCCTCGATATATTTTTTTCTTACATCAGTATCAGCATTTTCACCAAGTTGTTTCTTGATCCTACACATTTCATGGCCATTGAAGCATTGTAAGATATCCAAAATAAATTATAAAAACGTAAATTTTTAGACCGCTTACTTCGGGTTGACGTTGTTTTGGTCGTCAAGCATCTCCATTGTCCAGTTTTTTTCTGAATTTGTGAATTCCGATTCTGCTTGTTGCACTCATCCTTTGGAATAACGGTCTTTTCGCTACCATGGTACTTTCGCTACCACTCGTTCCAGTACTTTCGCTACCATCCTACAGTCGTTTCGCTAACATGTGATAGTATGTTCGCTACCCTCAATATTTGAAGCTTAAAAGGTTAGTTTACAAGAGGTTTATTTTTTTATGGCTTCTAGGTGTTAATTATAACTTTTTAGAATTATTTTTTGATGTAAGGAAGCATAATTTTGAGTGCCGTGTCATGTCGGTGAACAAGTGAACGTTCGCTGTCTTCGCTACCAAATTGTTTTGAATGTCCCAAAAGATTGGTTTATCACCGTTTATCTTCGTAAATTAGAAACGAGAAAACTTTTATAGCTTTACAAGCGTGAATTAACCGTTGTAATTTTGATGTTGTTTGTTTATGTCTTCGAATGAAGTTTAAATGAAGTTTAGCCAAATGGATGCCAAGAAAATTCGATGCCAAACTAAACCGTTGGTGAACAGTGATGATTGTGTGAGAAGTGGTGGTTGACATACACAGTGGATACCATTCTGGAATCGAACCAGAACACAGAGATAAATCCAAAGATAAATCTAAGTGCGAACCTTCTGGAATTTGTGTGGTGTATGCCAGTGTTTTGTAAGTACGAGTGCCTGGTCGGCTATTGTGTATGTAGACTTCATGGCGAGAGTCAGTTAAAACATCATCCTCAATCAACCCTGCATGTCTTTCTGCACGCAGGGAATAAATAAACAGCAGTGAGCTTGCCTAGGATGCTGACAGCTGTGAGCAGACCTGTCAGCATTGTTCTCCCTAGGACGGCTGGTGTCTATTTACTCCCCCCGTACAACTGGCCCATTCAGCCTTGAACAAGCTCGTAGGAGCTCGTGGGCAGTCTTTCGTCGTTCCTCAAAAGCTTCCCATTCTTTGAAGATCCTGGTCTGTAGAGTCCGGTATTTCTTCCTCTGGATCCTCTTCAGCTTGTGCTCTGACACCAGTCGGACTTGAAGGTCAACGAGGTTGGATTCCTGATGGAGCAGCTGGATCAACAGGTAGAATGGGAGCTGGCTCTTTCCTGCTCTTCTGTTCAAGGCATTATGCCAGCCCTCCACATCATTATTTGTTCGGACTGGCATCCCATAAATGGACCAGGCTTTTGGTGGCCACCGTTTGCTCCTGATCCAAGTCTTGGATATATACTTTGTGAAGCTCTCAAGGGCTGATTTTGGCGGTGCTGACGTTTGAAGCTCTTCAAACTGGGCTATGATCTCTTTGGCTGGTAAAAATGGAAGGGCCATGCATTTACGAATGAACTTGAAGGTACCATCGTCTTTTTGGTATGCTACTTGAAGTCCAAGCTCTTGAACCTATGAAGATAAACAAACAAATAACTGTAAGTTGACATTCTCTAATTATAAATGCATAAAAGGAGACCCTAATTTCATTTGAATAAGAAGGGAATAGTATCAAAAGGACCCATTTTATAATGAAATGTAATGGATGATGACTTTTTATTCACCTTCCTCCACAGGGCCTGTGTCCAGTGGAAGGCACAACCTTTCAGCTTTACTTCAGGGTAAATCTTTCCCATTGCTTTCCATTCAGCCTTTTCAAAGTCAGCTACCGCCCTCTTCACCTTAGCCATAGGTACAAGACTTTTTACTTTCTTGAAAACCTGAAAAATAAAAAAAAACATTTGAGTATTCTATTACTTTAAAGTCTTTTTATTAGCATCTAATTATTTTCATTTGCTTACAGTCAAAGTAAGAAAACTAACAATACCTAAAATATGCTTGGAATGTTTAAAGTGATGTAAACAATATTGGAGTCACAAAAACACTTTTATCATATTTTAGGTGCTTGTGGTTTTCTTAGTGTTACTGTAATAAGTAGTGCCAGGGATATTGAATTAATCAAGTGGTTCTTTGGTTTTGTTTTAGGCAAAAGTAAAGTCAAGATTCATTGTGTTACCTCAATGTAATCCTTGCTTGTTCGTCTCGACATGAGCACAAAGAGAAGGGGGACTTGCTTCTCATGCTCTCCACTTGAGATGAAGGCATTTAAGGTGAAGAGCTGGACGAAGGGTGGCCGGCATAACTTGAATGTTCCATCCATGTACCAGGTTTTGGCACGTGCCAGGATCTGCAACTGGTTGTTGCTGGCAAAGATGACGTGGCGATGGTCACCCACACTGACTTCCCCCAGGAAAAAATCATTTGGTAAATGACCTTCATCCAGGGAGAAGTCCATGTCTGTGGGGTCTGGTGGCCTCTGAGATTGGCGGACCTTATTAGCAGCTCTGGCGAGGTATTCAATCTTAGGAAGCGTTGGGCAGGGCTCCCCACTGATTCTCTCCAATAGTACCTAACAAAATAAAAAGAATAGCATTCAGTAAGCCCCACTACCCCCCTATTTTAATATAAGCCATTGAAATTGCTGTTTGAAATTATCATACTCGGAGCCACTCGGAAGGTTTACGAAAGGCAAACAAGAGCGGCATATCGGAATTCACAAGCTCAGAAAAAAACTGGACAATGGAGATGCTTGACGACCAAAACAACGTCAACTTCGTCAACGTTCTACTTTTCCAAACGAACAGTTATTGAACGTGTCAACAATGTGAGCTCAAAACAAGCTTTTTCCGAGTCCTAAAAGTAAGGTTTTCGGCCAAGTAAACTGAATGCTTGGAATTGTTTACTTTTTTGATGCGTAAAAGTTCAAGCGCGTTTTATTCGAAAACGCTTCCCTAGAAATCGTTGAAGCTGAGTAAGAGTGCAGAACTTGATCTAGATTTTATGAAACAATAAATGCGGTTTTGTACAAAACTCTAGTTTTTCCAAAAAATCGGGTTTATGAAAATCGCCATGCCGCCACTATAGATTATTGAAAACTCCGATCAAAATGATTTAAACGTCAAAAGAAACTTTAATCTATCCCTAGACTTGCTGTGGAATTTTTTTTGAAAATAAGTTTTTTGCCGCGACGCATTTTGCGATCAAACAGCGGAGGTTCGCCTCAAACAAAACCCAGTCGAGCCACCCTAACGTGAATCGAGGGCAAAAATACTTCCTATTTAATATGCAATCATGCGTAACAAAGACTATATAATAAGCGAGAACAATCCAACCCAATCACTTGTCGGTTGAGCGGCTAGCGGATCGAGTTCTACTCTGCACATGGAGCTTCGCAGTCCCCAAGAAATCCAAGTACCAACTCTGAGAGAAGGCCAAGAAAGTAGTATTCCCATAGCATCTTCATGCCGCTCTTGTTAGCTGCAAGGTATACTATTTCTGGTTGTTTTTTCTGTGCTTTCCTATCTTTTGAATTCGAATTTCGTGAGGTCGTAATTTCTAGTGTGTTCTCGTTTTGCTCTAGTTATTTAGGAGCCTCGTTTTATAATTCGTAACACAAACTTTGTTAGTTTGGGAGCTAGTTTAACTCCCCTTGTACGGTAGATTTTTATTGCCAGCACGTTTTCAATGTTAGCTTTAGGAATTTAAGTTCTTTCTGTTTCTTGCTAAAACTTATTTTAGTTTTGGAAGCTCTTTTTTAAAGCGTCCATGATTAAAAGCGTATATTTATCTTTACGGAGTATTTGTCCTGAGACTACCCAGAGACGATGTATGTTCTATTTTCTAGTTAGAGTTTTAATACCTGGTTGTGGCCAGAGGAAAAGTACTAATACCTGGTTGTGGCCAGAGGAAAAGTACTAATACCTGGTTGTGGCCAGAGGAAAATGAATAATACCTGGTTGTGGCCAGAGGAAAATGAATAATACCTGGTTGTGGCCAGAGGAAAATGAATAATACCTGGTTGTGGCCAGAGGAAAGTTATAATACCTGGTTGTGGCCAGAGGAAAGTTACAAATACCTGGTTGTGGCCAGAGAAAAGTATAAAATGCTTCAGGTCGGGGCCAAATTTGATATACCGGTCGTGGACGAAGAAAAGTAAAATGCTTGTTTTTTTTAGTTAAAATCATCGGCCTGAAATTCAAAGGTTTCTGTCTTTTGTAGTTTTAAGATTGTAATTTCCATATTTCCTACAAAGCATTACTCAATTGTAAGTGCCGTTGATTGGGTTTTTGTTTATCATAGGATCTGTTCTTTGTTCAGTTTCAAATACCCCATAATGATTTGTCTTTCGTTTTTTCGTGCATGTGTATCTTAGCCTAATATTTAATTTATTCATCGAAATCCCTCGTGTACACATAGTTAGCTATGGTGTACAGTTCCTCGTGTCAGTTCAGCCCCAATTAACGAAAGGAATGTAGCGTGGTCGTGGCCAACTTAAATGTTTGTTGGCGGTAGTGGCCGCTAGGATTTTGAGTCGTCTTATTCTAGCTCTTTCGATTTTTCAATTTTGAATCCAAGGGATGCAGCGTGGTTGAGACCCGCAATTTAAATGATCAGTAAGACTGACTCCGTTTAAAGTCGGTTTAAGACAGTTTTTGAGACAGTTCTGTGGGATTGAGGCCCTGCAAGTTTTAAGTTTTCGGTTGTGGCAGACGAAATTTGATTTTCAAATTACCCGGGCGTTTATTAGTCTCCCTCGCAGCCGTGTTTAGCCTCGTCACGCAACGCTCCCTTGGAAAAACACGGCTGCTTCAATGGGCGCTACATTCCATTCCAAGTCCTTAACCAATCAGAGCTTGACTCTCAAAATCAAGGAGTCATTCGCGCCAAAAATGCCAAAAGGTCTACATATAGCGTTCCGTTGACTTGGAGAATAATTGGATTAACCTCGGATCCCAAAACAACAGCTAGTTTACAAACACTTCACTTCGTTTCATTCGAAGTGTCTGGTATCATTTGAGAACAGAGGAGGAGCGCACACCTTCCCAAGATACATTGCGCCTTTGAAACATGGATTTGTACAAAATTTATGGTGGAAACGGAGCTAATTTTTGGTCGTTGTATTGAGATGCAGAAATGAATTCCTTTACGAATATGAAGAAGTGGTAAAAGAGCTTTCAAACTATTACAAATTTAGCTAATTTTGACATTTCTAAAGGTTTGTAATTTAGATTTGAACTTGAAGTACATTGGGGCCTGAAGAAAATACCCAATATTCAAATATCGCTTTCTTTAAAACGAATCAATATAAAGTGGTTCTGATTATAGTGTTTTATAGAGCGATCCTTCCCCTTTTTTGTGGTCTCAAAGTGACCCTTAGTGACCCAGGATTTCAATTCGAAATTTTAGAATTTATGCGTGATGTTTTGACGTCAAACACAAGCAGCGTGTAGCCGTTGCTGATAAACCACTGGCTCAGTGTCTGGGTTTAAAATCGCGTCAATATGCATCATAGTAAAATAACACTTTGCTTTTGGATTGTGATAGTAATTCAGGCATCATATGAAAGGCGTAATGATAAAAATACGACATGTTCTTAAAGCATAACGACTATAACGCTCGGGAAATAAACTAATTTCAGCCGTGACCTTTGGCGTTATCCGATCCTTGCTTCGGTGTTATTTATATTCTCAATCTAAAGTTTCATTGAAGTTTGTTCTTCAATGGCTAGCAATCCAAAATTTTAAAATTAAAGATTTAGTTTTACAAGTTTAACTTTATTTTACATGTTGTATCACATATTTCGAGAATTAACTGCTCACGAACTTGGACCATGCAGTTCAATCACAAGATTCAGCATAAAGCGTCGCTTCATCCAGCGTATTAATCTTAACATTAATTATTTTTATGACAAAGAATTGATACTTCAAGCTACACCATAAGTGAGTTTCGTTTTTCACAAGCAATAGACGACAAATTCGGAAGAACTAGCTTTCCTACATCGCTATCGATGCTCTCGCTTCGGTGACTTCAACACAATGATGAATGTGTGAAAAAATTGATAATATACTTCATTTTGCAATGCATCTCGGGAAGGTGTGCGTTCCTCCTCTGATTTGAGAAATATACAAAGAAGAAAGTTTTACTGATCTTCCATCTGTATATATCTTTTCGTATTCAAAAATTTGAAACTTATTTTTGGTAGTGCAATGTTTACTCTCTTTGTGGTGTTGACAGATATAAAACTTATTTCCGGAACACGGGAAATGGACAGTTTGCTGATGTATCTTCTGATTGGACAACTGATACAATTGGAATGGAATGTAGCGCCCATTGAAGCAGCCGTGTTTTTCCGAGGGAGCGTTGCGTGACAAGGCTAAACACGGCTGCGAGGGAGACTAGGCGTTTATGCGTGCATGGTTGAGGCCAACAAGTCAATTGAAATTTAATAGAGCATTGTTTCATGGTAGAAGAGTTATTAGGTTCACGAGGTTCATTATTTCTTTTGCGTTTTAGATACTAAGGCGTTTTAAAATGTTTTTAATTACTGTTTGCTACCGCTAGCTCGTTGTTGTAACTTGCACTATTCTGGCTCGCATTCCAGCACTTCAGTTTCCATTTTGTAATTAGGCCTAATTTCTATTTCGAATATCTACTCATTACTAGCAAGGTTCCCTCTTGGGACTCGTTCATTTCATCAGGTTATTTGTTCGCCTGTAGTGTTTTGTTTAATTTTTGCCAGCCGTGTGTCGTACCTAGGTGCGGGCGTCTAATGCCTTTCATGCCCCATCGGGGTTGCCTAGGGCCGACATTTCGGTGGGCTTCGCCTCGGTTCTTTGTTTATATTTCGTCGAGTTTTCTTTTATGTATGTTTTATTTATCCATTTTAAAGCTTTTTAATTGGTATAAACCTTAACATATATTTCTTCACTTGGCATATTATATTTTCACAATCGAAATGTGTGTCACAATGTACCCATCATGTGCCTCGCGCGGAGCCCATCGATTTGGTCGGCCCAAGGCAGACCCAAATTTTGTTTGTTTTACCCCCGTCTGGCCAGTTTCAACTACTGCTAATTTCCTTTTTACGTGCACAACAAATGTGACGTGCTGATCAGTAAAGAATTATAGAACTTTTGTTTTAATTGCTCGGCTCTAGCAAATCCGCTTTCCACTTCGGCGGAGTATTCAGAATCCGACACATAGAATGTGTTGGTATATAAAAGACATGCCAATGGGGCCGAAATTTGTTGCAATCCAGAGTTCTCTAATGTTGCTTAAGTTCACTGATACGTCCTCTGACGCTGTTTAAGTTATGGGAAGGACTTTAAAATGCAGGTGGCTCTACGATTTGTTTGTTTTGATAAACGGCATCTTTATTTAATGTCATTTCATTCCTTTCATTTTCTGTCAGTCCGTTCTCCACGTTCCGAGCGACTTCATCACGATTTGTATTTTGTACTAATTCAGTATGTCTTTGATTCTGGCTAATTCAACCGTTGGACCTCTTTCTTGGTATAGACGAATGAACATTTGCCCTCCCTCCCCTCCCCGACTCTCGGGCTGATTTCGAGGTGTCCTTTTCTATGCCCGGTAAAATTTTACCCCATCCTCTCTCCTGTCCGGTTTCTTTGCACTATGCTTGTTCAGGTGCAGATCTTTTGCATCTGGCAGAATTGCCGTTACTCATGATGACGTCATGGCCTGTTTATGGGATGAGCAGAATTGTCTAGAACAATAGGAATTTGAACAAAATTCCCTCTGTTATGGAAAAGTCAATCTCAAATAGTCTGGATCCACAATATAGGATGTACCGATATTAACAATATTTGTTGCTTTTCATAGATGTTGCCACCTTTCTTCATTTTATATAAAAATGAATTTTATATTGACATTCTTTGTGTTGTTGTTTTTGCCCCCTAATACACCTTAGCGTTTAAACGATAGACTGTTTTGGTGTGACGTCATTTAGAGAGAGAGAAATACATTATTAATTAATTCACTTAATTATTTCATTTTATTTATTTGATATCGATTAGTTTCTTTTTCTTTTTAACATGTTTGAGCAAACTGATGGAAATAGAACTAGACGCACACGTGCGTTCACTCGTGCCCTGGGAGCCCCTTTTAGGAGAGGCTCCAATGACCGGCCCCGTTCGTAATCTTCCCCGAGTCGGGTCACGCTTTCTTCATCATTCCGGGAAATAGTTAACCGTAACATACCTGATTAGTCAATTTGTCTGTCAGCAGCTATTAGTGTTTGCCTTTGCCCTTCTACTATCATGCATGGGTATATTCATAGTATATCTCCGACATGCAAAAATCAGTATTATCTGCTAATATACCAGTTTATTCAACTTTTTATTTCACTGCGTATCTCAATTGTTTGCTTTAAAGACTTCTACTGCGGCGTTTTTATCACAACTGGACGCCTAATAGGCATTCAGTCGGGCTACCTGTATGTAATACTTGAGGAGAAAGGGGGAACAGAAGTTGATGGAAACCAGTTTGAATTGTCAGTGTCTTTTGATTGCAGAAATGCATGACAGGTACTCCCAGAGTAGAACATAAATTATATTGGCAAGGGAGAAAGTATTTTGTAGATAATTGTGTATACAGTATACAGTCTGCTTTATTTTGTATATGCCTACCAAATGAACCAATATGATCTATAGATCATACATTATAGCTCAAATAAAATTTATATTCTGTACTTTTTACTTTGATTTATGGAAACAAAACTTCCAAACTACAGGAGACTGTTTCAATGCCCAAGTTAAAATGATTTTGATATTGCTGTTATCACCCTGGTAGATTCTAGAAGTACCACGGTTACCTTCAAAAGGTCTCATAAATATTACTATCATTTTCATGATTATCCATCGCTCTATTTTGATCTGCTAACATTGAGAATGATTGACATTAAAACGTGCATTCAATGTAATCATGACATTGTCCAAAATACAGATCGCACTAAATATTTATAAGTTAATAATAAAAAATCATTTTTCCCATTGTTTATTTGGTGTAATTTTGCACTATTTCCTAATTCCTGTTTCCTGGCTTAATTATTGAATACACCGTGGTCACCTTATTACGCAAAGGCGAGAATCTCCCAGTCTTTAATTTCTAGTTAAGAAAAAACATTGTAGATATTGTTAGTTCATTAGTTCGTTTTTAACACAGCTCTCAGGAAGGGCATGACTGTACACCGTGTATAAATAAAGCTTATATAAGCCAACATTATGTGCAAGCAGTAGTGAAGTATGATTTAACTTTAAGACTATTAAAACTACTGAATTAAAGACGACAATATCTCCGTGTCTTACATGTCCGTTCACGACAGTGTACCCCAAAGGCTTCTGGGTAATTTGCCGATTTGCGACGTTGATAGATAGATCGAAAAGGTAAACCTAGACTCGAGCTACCACAGGTAGCCCGAGTAATAACAAATCATGTATTTCTTAGTTCATGTTTCGGATGTTTTCTATATGAATTGTTGGTTTTCATGTGACGTCATCGGAAAAATTCATGCTTATCATATTGATCACATTTAATTCAGTCTGAAGTATGTTGCTTAGATACCCTAAGAGACGTTTTTCTTGAATATTTGAGAAATTTTCCTCGTTTGGTTTTCGAGTTATCAAAGGTAAAAACTTTGTCACGCAACACTGTCACGCGTTTTCCTCAGGACGTAAAACGATGAATTTGTTAGAAGTAAACACACATTTGGCTTGCTCTATGAATAAAACCATTGTTTATTGGGTATCTGTATCAAAATATATGATTAAGTTGATATTTTAAGTGATTTTGCCAATCGTATTTATTGTCCGCCATGTTTGTGTACTAAAGTTGTACACCAATATGGCGGCCCCATACATTTCTTTGTAATGACTGAGTTTGTAAAACCGTTGATATCTTTGCATCACAACATCTTTTGGACTCAAAATTTCCTGGAGTTATAAAGTTTTTCCTCCTCTTTAAGAGGATGTGCTCTGATTTTACTCCGGGACGTGAGATCCGCTGTTATTTTGATGACCTGTGGAGTGACTCCAACTGCGAAGTGCCATACATTTCTTACTAAAAATTGAGCACTTCAAAGATCAATATCTTCGTAACAAAAGCTCATTTTGACTTGAAAATTCGTAAAGTTACAAAGTTCTACTTGCTCTTTAGAGTGATATTATTTTTATTTCATTCAGGGCTCTGGAAATTTTTCGATGACGTAGGTGAAAACCAAGAATAAAAGACTTTACGCGACCAAACGCGACGTCAAATAGAAACGTATAAATTGTCTGGTAGTAATTTCAATATTAAAATTCAGTACAAAAACCTCAAGATCTCTCGAATGCTTGAACGAGGAATATAATTGACTTCCTTCCATGTATGTTCGTTAAGCAACACGTGGGATGAGAAATTCGTAGATTTCCAGCTCACAGGAAATAGTCTTTATCGCGAGGGCCTCTTTTCTACTCCATTTCGAGTTCGATATTTCATCAAAGTATTGGAGACGAAGCTCAATATAACAGCCCATTTTGAAGCTCTTATTAGTGTATATAGGTATATCTCGAGTTAAAAGCTCCACTGTACTTGTCGGACGAACAGAGGAATTATGATGTTTCCAAATTTGAGAGCAATCAAATCCAGAGAAGCTTTGGTTTGGCTGGACGTTTTGGCTGGACACCATGCATTTCTTTGTAATTTTGACAGGGTTTGAATGTTCCTAACATTGTTTCTATTTAATATGCAATCATGCGTAACAAAGACTATATAATAAGCGAGAACAATCCAACCCAATCACTTGTCGGTTGAGCGGCGAATGCGGTTAAGGGTTTGGATGAAGCACATTCTCTTCTAGGGGGGCCGCATATTTGGCTCGTTAGACTAAATGACCGCTGATCCGGAAAACAACTGACCCCCGCTAGATATTAGCACGTTAACCACTGTCGCTTCTTAGTGTACCTTGTGCCTCATTTCAACTGCACATACATATATAGATATATAGTATTCGGGATTCTTAATATTATTTGGCGCGAAACGAAAGCGAGGCTAAGCACGCACGCGACGCAAAAATCCAAGATGGCGGGCCTACTCGTTGGCGTGGCGTGCGTGCTTAGCCTCGCTTTCGTGTTCACGCCAAATAATATTAAGAATCCCGAATATGTCGTATTATGAGATGGGTTTTTCTCGGATTTCCGGTTAGTGCGTGAACGGGCACATACTATGCCTGGTACCCCTATATTTAGCCCTCCCACCCTCCCTCGGTCACTTATACGCGCGCGCGTTCTGCGCTTCCAGGCCTACGGACTCGCTTTCCTCCCATAACTCTATTGTCTGTAGGTCTTTGTGAAGCATTGTTGCACATTAAATAGATTACAAATGAAGACAATTAACGCGAAAGCCAAAATGACCATTTAAATGATATTAACGCGATGGACACACTGAATATATAAACAATTTATTTGTGAACACAACACAATGAAAGTTTATTTTAACAATTTTCAATTTGTTGTTTATATGTAATGACTTTTGTTGTTATGTTATATCAGAATTGGTTATATCTACTAAACCAGCTTTAACGTTCAGTTTCAAATAAACAGTTTTTTCAAAGTAAATTACAGATAAAATTGCTAGAAATTCATATCGTGAAAATTAGCATTCCACTTTATTAATGATATGGAAATTAACATTAAGATAAATTAACACGACTTAAATTTTGAAATTCGCGTTAATTTCATGAAGTGTTAATTTCCTATAATAAGGTAGTTCATCAAGTGATACAATTGTAGAGGATAGCTTATAAGGGTGATTATAATTTCTTTCAAAAAAGTCGATCTGTACTATCCGCAGATTGCACTTTTAATGGCGTACGTTGACATTTGAGTTGCACATGTAGGAGTCTTATGTATTGCACTGAGAAGGGACATAATTATAGCAAACATGAAATGAAAACTGCTTAATTAATCATTAATGGTTGTTTATTGTGGATAAATTACTGGTAAATATTCATTGTCAATTACTACAAAGAGCCTTGTCATTGCTCTCTACCTTATACATTCCTTTGTTCCATTTATTCATCCATCCATCCATCTATTCATTCATCCATCCTTCCATCCATCCATTCATTCATTCATTCAGTATTATTTGTTACACAGGGAAGTAATAGCATGTGATGCTATTCTTAACATGCCTGAAAGAGCTGATTGGAAAGAATGTAAAGTATCTATGGACAAAGAGAAACAAATGGCAAACGCATTTAGGAAAAGCTTCCAGCCACATGATTTTAATCTGTAAAGGCATAACAGACATGAGTGTGCATTATTGTCACAGAAAAGTGCAATTTTCATGCCATGGAACTGCATTGAGAGTTCATCCCAAAGGACATATTCAAGCAATCAAACCAGTATTGTTCTTGATGAAATAGAGGTCCTTTACATACAATCTCTTACCCTACTGGGAGACAAAAATGACAATTCGTTTCATACAGTTTAGTTTCTTGGAGAAGACAGAACTCTATACTGGGTGTCAGAGATTTTTGAACAGATCTCTGACACCTGGCTAGTATGATAAAGGTGTTTAGGTGGGGTGGGGTGTGAAGTCTTTCTGAGGGGGAGGAACTTAACTGTTTTAGGTGTGTGGATTTTGGAGGCTTTTTTGAGGGTAGTTAGCCTTAGCGTGCTCCCCATTAATAAACTTTCAATTGATATTACGGTGTTCGTTCGGGTTGGGGAAAACCTGGAAAGTCATGGAATTTTATTATTGATATGGAAAATAATGGGAATTGGCGTAAAAATGGTATCTTCATTTTAGCAAAAAAAATTAATTTTTTTCAGTGGAAAAAATTCCAGTTTCATTAAGGGTGTCATTGAAATTTTGGTCTTGAAAATTTTGGTATAGAAAATAGTCATGGAAAAGGTCATTGAAAGTCATGGAATTTTGATATTCCAAAATAATACGAACCCTGTATTACCTTCATTGTAAGACGTCTCGTGAATATGGTCAAAAACTAGTTGGCATAGTACCTGTAAGGGATCGGCATAACTAAAAGGGTGTATTTAAAATGAGATAAATATCAAATTAAGGTGGCTGGACCCAATTTCGCCAGTGCGCGGGTAGTCGAATTGAAGCGGCTATTAATCGCGTTACAGAATTAAGTTGACCAAACTTTTTACGCATACCTACTACAAATAGACCGAATTTTATAATGATACTAGTTTGGTTGAAATCGGAGCTTTTTTAACATCGAAATTGTTATACACTAGATTTGAAATTTTGCCAATTTTCTCAAAATCCAGACCTCGACAATGTTTAAAAAATTATTTAATGGTTTTAAAAAACTTCAATGCCTTTGTAATTTACACACCTTACTGGTAAAGGATTGAATATTCAAGATCGAGAAATAAAAAAAAATTGATCTACCAGTTTTCAAGAAACAGTATTATTGACGTGGATGTCGAAATTCCGAGATAAACGCGGCAATTTAGTGCTTTAAGTACAGTCGTCTCAACGGCGATCAAAAATGGCAAATACGATGACATTTTCACAAAATAAAGAACCATGCCTTGGTATTATTTAGAACCAAAAATATTGCAACTTTTCTTTGAAAAATCATTGTTATAAAATTAATTTAGTAGAGCACCCGCGGTTTTAAATTTCTTCAAAGTTAAATAATTGCTCCGTTTTTACTCAAAATCGGCTTAATAGAATTTCTTTAAACGCTCTCACATTATAGACAAACATTTGATTTACAAAGTCTCATAAATCGTTTTGCTCGTCGAGGTCTGGATTTTGAGAAAATTGGCAAAATTTCAAATCTAGTGTATAACAATTTCGATGTTAAAAAAGCTCCGATTTCAACCAAACTAGACGCACAATGGTGCGTTTACTCGTGCACAGCCCAAGGAATTGAGCCAGCTTGGGATACCTGTGGTCTTACATAAGCTAGATGCCAAAGCTGCATGGTCTTTGGCAGCCATCAGTTTATTTGCTTGGTGGTCCATCCAGTTTGTAATATTTTCAAATTAAAATTTAAGTGTCTAATGTATTCTAGAGTTACTTTGCAGATGAAAGAAAAAGGACTATTTGGTTTGTATTAGTAATGTTGTTACTGAAAACAAAAGAAAACAAAAAGATTTACAGTCTGCTATTAGTTAGCCAATTCTTTTACTAGCAAAGGAATGTGCTCGATTGCCTAAGCATCAATTGGGGAACAATAAATCAAAATTTCTATGCACACATTCCAGCTGACTTTTTTTCTGGGGAGGGAGAACAGGATAATCCAGAGAAAAGGGTTCATCCTGCACTACCATTAGAATGAAGCTTGTGATTTGTTCAAACATTTCAGTAAAAAAAAGAATATGTGGATTATGATGAACAATGCCTTTTGTTCTACATTTAATCTCTCTCCTTTGTTTTGTTTTATCCTTCTTTGTTACTTGAACAAATCACAAGCACTGTTTTGACCACAGTGTATTACTGGAGAAAAGCACCAGAAACAAGGCAGAAAACAATTCCTTCAGCATTTAAGTTTCTCATCATGTGATTTATTGCACCAATCTTCCTTTTATACATCTTCCTCATGAAAGACAGAGGTTATCATACAAACTTGGCTACAGTAAATGAGATACACCTCCCTGAAAACTTATTGTGTGAATAATTTCTATACAGTTTCAAATAGATGTACGCAACAAAGACTTAACACAAAAATGTTCTATAACAGCTTAGAAGTAGAATATCAAAATGAAATAAAAGGCATAAATTCCTATAAGTACAACCAAACTCTTGGTTTGGGCTCCCTGTGGTTGCCTATTCTTTTGTGATATATTTCAAAATCAGCAAACTGGAAATATGAACGCTCTTGACTGCACAAGGAATATAATTCCAGAACTGATAACGCTTTGAATCCTTCAAATTATTCTCTAAGTACCAAAGAGATTTTTAGTACCAAACACAAATATCTTGACGAGTGAAAGACACTTTAGCCGGCTTTTAGTAAATCAAATCGAACATAGAAATATAATTCAACTGCCTCGAATTAAGAAAGTTTTGTCAGTAACATGAAAATGCCAGTCATCTAAAAATTCCAAAAGTCTAAACAACAGAGGGATATAAATATATGTCTCAAACCAGCTTAGTCATGTTTTAGAAAGCGAGATTTGCAAGCTAACATTTGAATATATAACTTATCGTCGATTTGTAAGTAAATTTTGAATGAAGAAGTTTGAATTTACCTTGATTGAGACTCACGAGAGACTGCTATAACGCAATGGCTCGATCCGACTGCATTTATAGTGAAGTTTAAGTTACTAAACATTCCTGACTCGTGAAAATAACTCTGTTTTGCTCAGAAAGTTTACTGCTTTGCTTCGATACTGAGCTGAGTCATTAGTAACGCGCGTGGCCTCGTTTCCATGCCTGCCTAATTTGCATACACATTTGCGACTACGACGAAACATAGATTGAACGGTAAACCTAGACTCGTGCCGGCCTACGGCCTGGGCACGAGTAACTAGTATCATTATAAAATTCGGTCTATTTGTGGTACGTATGCGTAAAAAGTTTGGTCAATTTAATTCTGTAACGCGATTAATAGCCGCTTCAATTCGACTACCCGCGCACTGGCGAAATTGGGTCCAGCCACCTTAAAGAGAAAAGAGACCCAGCTATTTCTTAGCAGTACTGAATGATGGTTGATAGAGTGGTACACACTTTAGTGTATTACACCCTAATACACCCTAACTCTATAGTGTTCTTTTGTTGTTATTTGACTGTTACACTTTAACTAATACACTTTGTTTCACGGGTTAATAAATCCCACTATCTTTGTACGCGACGCTATGGCCATTTACGGTTTCAATCGTGAGTAATAACAATAGTCGGTTGTCATAGAAATATTTGGTTAAGGTGTAATGTTGGTGTTGGTATTGTATTACACTAAAATTTGAGATTGTATTATGTGGTGTACCTTGGGTTCCAGGGGTTTTTCCAGGGGTTTTTGTTCGCTTTCTTTGGTGAGTCAGGTTAGCGTCGAAGGCGCGGCAGGAAGCGAAAGAAGACGTCAGATTTTTTTAACCGATTCCCATCAAGAAATTCGCCTAAATTGCAAACAAGTTTGAATATTAGTCAAAATCATACACTGCAAATCTTGCAACTAAATATGAGTGTAAAAAATCTGTTTTTTTTTTATTTATTTATCTCCAGTTCAAGATGAAACGGTCAATAATAGTAGAACATATTTTACATAATCAATAGACATTTTAATTAATCGGAAATCAGAAACCGAAAGAAGCAACTCCCCGAACGTAATGTATTTTCTCGAGCTTTTCAAATGTTTTCCAAAGTGACTACCCACCCAAAGGTAACGATGTCTCAAAAGTATTTTCGTTAACCGAAAGTAACGACCCTCGCTACTTTTAAAATTTTTATGATTTTGCCAGAAATAACAGCATTACTTGCGTGGAATATCGTTGTCCATTATTTTTCACTCATGACCTCTTGATTTAGAAAAAAAGTCATAGTTCCAGGTAGTAGTTAGCCTGCGTAGCCTGGCTCTTCAAGGGGATTGGGAAGGAGAGGGGGAGGGGGAGGGGAAGGGGAAGGGGGAGGGGGAGGGGGAAGAAAAGGGAAGGGAGAGCCTGCCCGCAAGGCTATCTTATTTAAATAACCGCCCACTTTTGAATAGACTGCGAGCAGTCCTCCTTTTCCCTCCAGAATCCCAAAATACGAGTCCGATCGGAAACACGGACGAGCGAGGAATGGGGGAGAGAGGGGGAGGGGAGGTGGGGAGGAAAAGGAGGGACTGCAGACAATCTACTAAGGTTTGAATTACCGCCTTTTTTTCACACCTGTCAAGAGTTATCATCGAGTCGTCATTAACAACTACAAAAACTTAATCCAATCAAAGCTATCCAATTGAATTCAAGCTGCAGCTTAGGGTCAAGTAAGTTTATTAAGACTTAAGTTACATACCACGTATCCACTGTGTGAGACTCATCTAGCCTCCTCCGCAGGCAACTGTTCGCTTTTTCGCTGGGCCTCCTGTGTTAAAGACACGTAGTGGCCTGGACACCAGGCGAGAAAAGGCGACAGTTGCCTGCCAAATATCGACAACTACTTGTCAGATCGCGCAGGTCGGTTCGCGCATCTTAAAATCTCCTAAGCAGGGGAGGGGCGTTAAGAATTCGTAGCCTCAAAGATGTCTACGGGGTACAGTGTTAGAATTTTCTCATTGTGTACGATCTCTTATAAACTAAAACGCCTGTATTCCTACTTTCGCCGGCGGCACAAAAGTTATTACCGTTGCAATGATGTAAATGGTCAGGAAAATCCATAGCAAATTCTTAGCTTTCCAAGCTGCTTTGAAGTTTTGATTTGAGTAAACTGATTAGTATAAACTGATTGCGCCCGGCACACATCCGTGGAAGTCCGTGAGCTCGACGCATGGAAATGGAGTATCTACTATGATCTACTACATATGACGATATAAAAACAGCCAGATAGTTCCTCAGGTTCTATATTAGAAAGTATGGAAACTTCAAACTGTTTCCCAGATACTTCACAATCATTCCTTTGACGACGTTCAACAGCAACAACAACAACTCGAAGATATTGATCTTACAACGGGAGAGGGTTGATTCCAATACAAAGACTTTAGACCGTTGCATTAATAAATGTTGTGTTGGGAATAAATAAAATCAAACATGTCTTGACAGACTTGAATAGTGGTGGAGGGAAATCGTTAGCCAAATATAAGCTTCCTGCTGTGTTAGCATCAAGGTCAACCGTCGTTAATAATTTGTTCGATAAAATTACTGCCTTTCAGATCAGCCGGCGCTACTTAGCGTTTACCGCCGTAGATATATCGTAGGGAATACAAAATTTATTAAAGAAATACATTTGTTCAAACATATTCTTGACCTCAGAAGTGATCGAACATATAACTGAGTAGTTTACATGAGTTTAAGCCTGAGCGGCAGACTCTCGAATTCTATGAAATCTTACCCTGCTTGGCAGAGGTTTCGTTATTTTCCCCCTCTAACGGAAAATAACGAAACCTCTACCAAGCAGGGTATGAATTCTTTCAGTATTTGAATTTTTTCCGCTTTCTCTGAGCCTTTTTGTATTCGAAGTACTATTCGCTAGAACATATTTGAGTCTCTGAAATGAATCAACTACTGAGCCACTGGGAGAAAGGATTTTGGCAACATAGTGAGCCCCCTAGGGGACCCGGGGTGCATCTGCATGTCCTCGAGGTACCACTGCGTGTCCGTACCCTTCGATATTTGGCAGGCAACCTCTTCTTCTTTTTTCCCTCCTCCTTTTCGTCCCCAGTCTTTTTTCTTCTCAAAATTTCGCACAGGAAGCCCAAAAGGTTGCCTGCGGAGGAGGCTAAGACTCATCCACAACTATTAACGACACTTTGAGCTTTTTCGCAAGACAGCGAATACATCTTTTCCATTTAGTAGACTTTTTACCGCAACTTTCTGCTCCGGCTTTAAAGATGTAAGCTTAATGTTTTTAAAATCCTTCAAACACGCTTCTATCAACTCGTCCGCCATAACAACTAACTCACGTTGATCTCTGGAGTTAATCGTCGAAGTTGATGACAGTCAACTGACAAGCCGATGAGTGATCACAAATTCTGACCAATGGGAATTTTCCGTTGTGTCGGCAACGGGTAATTCAAACCTTAGTAGATTGTCTGCAGTCCCTCCTTTTCCTCTCCCCGCCTCCCCTCCCCCTCTCTCCCCCATTCCTCGCTCGTCCGTGTTTCCGATCGGTCTCGTATTTTGGGATTCTGGAGGGAAAAGGAGGACTGCTCGCAGTCTAACTTTTGAAAAGTTTGGCGACCAATCAAAATATGCCGGAAGTCGGAAGGATTAACATCGAATTGACCTCAAGGTTAAGCTACGAGCAAGGATTCAAATTTCTCAACTGATCTTGAATTTAAAAAAACACACAACATAACTGTTTCTTTCGACTTTCCTTAATCTTTTATAGCTTAAAAATTACACATTTTTCAAAATACCTCCAAAAGTCTGTTGATAGAATCTTTTCTACTCAGTAGAGCTTGCACTGCTTGTTGTTGTTCTGGTTTTAAATTACTACTCTAAAAGACAACGCCACAGCGTTTTGATTGATCTATTAATCATTTGTCAAAATTCAGCCAATCAGAATTTACGGTCGCAGGCGACCGTAAAAAATCAAAATACCAGGCCTTGCGGGCAGGCTCTCCCTTCCTTTCTTCCCCCTCCCCCTCCCCCTTCCCCTTCCCCTCCCCCTCCCCCCTCTCCTTCCCAATCCCCTTGAAGAGCCAGGCTACGCAGGCTAGGTAGTAGTTCATATTTTCTACATTCTAATACCTCAGCATTTTGCTATCTAGTAGAAGGAATATACAATGAACTCCCTCTAAGGCGGACACTTTGGGGATCCGAGCTCTTAGTACGTGTTCGCCTTAGAAAGGTGTCCAAATTAGAGGGGGCTACAAATCTGATACCATAAATCTGATACCATAATCAGTGTGATAAAGATTTATTTACTTCCATATAGCAATGTTAAAAAACAGCGCATTATCATGTATTATTTGTTTGTTTTTGAAGTGAAAAATTATTTTAAGTATCATTGACTGAGTGAGAGGATGGGAAAATATTTGGCTCGAGGACATGCCGTTGCGCTCGGTCCGTACAAATGACCAAAAGCCAAATATTTTTCTGTCGGCCCAACCTTACTCATTCAATAAGCACTTTATCATATGACATGGCTTTTGTCCCATTTTGTTTCTTTATTTCGAGCAAGCGCGCGCAGGTCCGGGTCTGGATACGGGTTTTTCCGGACCACCTTCGAAAAGCCGATAAGGTTTTCTTAAGAGCGTGTGTGCGGGGAAATACGGGTCATACGATAAACTGTAATATGACTTATCTAATAGACACAGTATGGTGGGACAGTAACCTGTTGAGAGCGGATGTTGAACATGGTTAATCAAGTGTTTGTTTTGTAAGTTTAGCACCTTGCGGTACATGACAGTAGAAAAAACCGCTACAGTTTGTATATTATATTTATTACAAGCAACCGTTTTTAGGGATATTTCCAACCTATTTTACACTGAGAAAGTGTCTGCTGTCCGTTTCAGAGGGGTGAATGCCTTACAGGGAGAAATGTTACACAGAATATGGGGAAATTTGGCAGGACCCATGCGAAGTGTCTGCCTTACAGGGGTGTTAGTATTGAGGGAGTTCTCTGTAAATACCAACTTATTCCTTGGCGGACAAAAATTTGTTAACACCGTGAAAACAACAATAATAACAACAAACAAAAAAACTTGGTGCATTGTGATCCCCTTTGTAAACCTGCGTCAAAAAAGGCTGTCGAACAAGAGGGTAGTTGTAAAACTTTCCTCGCTTTTAGGCTTGGTATTGATTACGTCAAAAATAAAGTTGGATTTTTTCATGAAACTATATAATCGCACTGTAAAAACAAACAAACAAAAACAAAAACAATCATTACAGATGACATACATTTTACTATAAAAATATTGTGAAAATATTGCTTGTTTTAAAACAAACAAACAAAACAACAACAACAACAACAACAATGGTGGTCAGTAAAAGCCAAACTGACAAAATCGGAGATGAAAACTTTGGTTCGTTTGTTCGAGTTGTGACGTCATTGACCTTGGAACGGTGCACTTCCGCCTTGCTTTCAGTTCTTGGAACGAGTTTCTTCTAATGACGATACACTTAATTCTCAGTACCTTGCCTTTTCTTGGAGCGAGTTTCTTCTAATAACGGCAACTTATACACGACCTCCGAGTAAAAGTTTATGGACACAGGGATCCCAGCAACTGTAGACTTTCGACTGACTTCGTAACGCTTGGTAACGCTACACTTCCGCCTCGCCTTTTCTTGGAATAAACTTTCTTCTAAAATAACACAGCCATCAACCAAGGAATTTAAAAATGGATTCCCTCGTTGCAACCCTGAAAGAGGAAGTCCAGTGCTTCCAATGTCATCACCAAATGATGGAACCCAAGTTATTAGAATGTTTTCATACATTCTGTAAGTCTTGTATCCAGGGACACGCTCAGCTTACAGAACAAGTCTACAACTTCAAGTGCCCTCAGTGTTCCTCGGAAACGTCGCTACAAGACTTGGAGGACTTACAGTCAAGTCCACTTCACTCCAGAATGTTGCAAGTCCTAGAGTTTGTGGAAAGCGACAAGTCTTGTTCTGTTTCTGAGTCTCATTCGCCAGCATTGTGGTACTGTTTTGACTGTGATCGCTCGTTGTGTAACGAATGCCTGAAGAATCATGCAGAATTTACTAAAGACCACAAGGTTTGTTTGTTCTCTGACTTGAAGAAGGAAGACCTTGAGATCATGCTTCAAAGAGAAAATCCTTGCAAGACTCACATGAATCACATTTTAGAGTTCTTCTGTAAAGACTGTGAGGTCTTGGTCTGCCCGATTTGCTTGAAGAACGACCACAAGGATCACAAGACATCGACTCAGCAGGAAGTCATCGCCATTGCGAAAGATTTACTCTTAACAAAATTGGAGGAAATCAACAGGCTGCGATGTGACGAAAAAGAAATGAAACAACAACAAGAAATTGCAGTCAAAATGAAAAGCGATGGAGAGAAAGCCAAAAAAGAAGTTCAGAAACTGACCAAAAAGTTAGTGAAGTTTTTGATCAATCAAGAACAACAGCTCCTGGATCAAATCGAAAGTAACACAGCGAAGGCTGACAAGAATTTGCGTATAATACGTCACATCCCAGCTGCACAGGAATATATCCAAAAGATTCTCGATAACGGAATAGCAAGTGATATGGTCACAAAAACCTTCACATTTTCACCCTATAAATCAAGCACTGGTGGTATAGTTTTCCACCCCAACGAAGACTGGAGTCAGCAAATACTGAATGGAAAACTTGGAAATATAAAACTAACAACCAAGTCATCTTCAAGTTTGAGTGAAATTCAAGTTGATTCTGATCTTCAGGCTGCTAGTAAAGCAAAGTTGTCCATCGTGACGAAATACTCGACAGGAGAAATCAATTATGATGACTCTGATGTGGTAGACATACAAATCAGTCCCGTCGATGATGTGAAAATCGAAGAGAAAACTGTCAAGACTGATGGTAAAATAGAAGTTGAATTTATCCCTCAACTACCTGGTCGATTGACAGCAGAAGTTCAACTGAATGGGATTCCTGTGTCAAACAGTCCACTAGTGGTGGGTGTCATGCCTCAACACATAGAAGAGATAGATGAGGATTCAGTGTTGAAAAAAGCACTGAATACTGGGTCTACAGGGTTCATAGGTATTGCAGTGAATAAGACCAACACTAGGATTGCCGTTGCTGATCATAATTCACATTGTGTTAGAGTCTTCACTATTGAAGGAGCGTTGTTGCTGGAGTATGGTAGTCAAGGCAGTGGACAGGAACATTTGAAATATCCTTGGGGATTAGCATTTCTCAACGATACAGATTTAGTCATAGCCGACACTAGGAATCATAGAATATGTATAGTGAACACTACAACAGGGACACTGGTAGGAACCTTTGGTCGTCAGGGTAACGGCAGTGGAGAGTTTGAATATCCATATGGAGTACACGTTGATGACGACAGTAACATCATTGTCAGTGATGCTGATAATCGTCGCGTTCAGGTCTTTACCAAGAACGGTGACTATCAATATCAATTTACTGTGCCAAATCAGAAGAATCTTTATCCATACAGTACAGTTACACACAATGGACTGTTTTACGTGAGCGATTTCAATAATGGAGTGATTTATGTGATTCAGATGAAAGATGGCTCACCAACTCGACTATCCACCATTGGACAGAAGGGTCAGGGTGTTGGTCAGTTGCGGAGTCCCTGGGGTCTGGCTTTTGACAATCAGGACCACAATCTACTGGTGTCTGACAATTCTTCTAAGCTGGTTAAGAAGTTCACATTGGATGGTCGTTTCATTGGAAGCACAAGTCAGTTGAAAGGGAAACCCTATTGCATAGCAGTACTGAATGATGGTCGATTTCTTTGTACGTGCTATCTGTCAGGGGTTTTATTGTTCAGAAAATAACAATAGTTAAATAATTGACATCAAATAGAAACATTAGTTGATGGTGTAGTACTAAACAATGTTTAGCTCAATGTTATTATATTGCATATAAAACATCGAGAACTCGTAGTGTTCAAGCAAACAAGCCTATCAGTGCAATTATTTGCACTGCAAGTCTTGGAATCAAATCAGAGAAGTGATGAGCGGTTATTTTGGTGTTCATGTACCTACAGTTTATCGTGAAACAGTCAATAGTAGATCATCATTCTGTAACGTCTTGACAGAAGTGTAGTGTACTCTACAATTGAATTTGATTCTACATGCATAATTATAATAATAATAATAATAATTATTATTATTATTATTATTATTATTATTATTATTATTATCGTGGTTTATTTCAACTTTTGATTTTCTAATGTTTCTTCTTCTTCTTCTTCTTCTTCTTCTTCTTCTTCTTCTTCTTTTTTTTCTTCTTCTTCTTCTTTTGATGTTCTAATTTTAGACAGAGCTCTTTGCCGATATTAAATCTAAGTAGTATTTCATTTTACATATCGAACAAGTATAGCATTTTTATTATACGTTTGGTTTTGTCATTTTCTTGCATTGTTAAAGTTAGGTGAAGGATGTCAATAAGCCCCAAGCGTGATGACGTTTTGACCCCCTCTCTATACTAGAATCCCTTTCGTGTAACTTTGGTTGACCAATTAAAAGTATTGTGTTTGTATTCTCGAAGGAATTTAATATTTGAATATGAAAAGCTCTTGCAAAGATTCAGGTATAGGGAGAGAGTCAAAACGTCATCACGATTCGGGATTATTGGGACCCAAATATCCTACAACTTACGACATACTATTCATTGAAAATATAATACTTATATCTTTACTAAGAGACGGATCAAGGATTATCTTCAGGAAGAGCTGCAAGTCTTCAGGAGGGGGGCACCATCATATGAATTGGAAACTGCCGAGAGGATATTTTGGAAAAATATCGAGAAGAAAAGACTCAAAGTTGTCTCAGGAAAGGGTGCGCACCTCTCCCTTATATCCGCCCCTGTTTACTTGTTGATATTTGTAAGATATATGCTTAGATTGGCCAAATAAATTGAAATAAAGTCACCAATAAAACAAAATGCCTAGCCTCATAGCGACATAGGAAGGGAAACGATGGAAGGAGCTAGAGGATCCCTACTAATTTCTAGAAATTATCAAGACTATAGGCTCTGGAATATTGGCTACGACTAGTTGTCACGGACACGTGGTAAGCTCAAACAATGAATATCTAGACAAACTACATATAACATAGAATGTTGAATTTGATGTTCACGAAGCAGTTACGAACTCTACACAAAAGATTAACTCGTTTCCCCCGTAAAGCTATTATGAACCCATGAACCCAAGTGCTGGATGATTTCAATTTTAGTTTATCGTCGACAAGATACATCCAAGAGGAACAAACTGATTGAAACAAAAGTTTGTTTTAGGCTAAGTTCACAGGGGACCGGTCGCATTTTTGACCGCAGTTAAAATTCGACCTTGTTAGACCGTAGTTAAAATTCGAGTTGTCATGCTGCTTTGCTTTTAAAATTATTGAATCGAAACTGACAAGAAATTGTGATTTTGGGTGTTAAAATAATGATTGCGCCTCGAATAATTCAAAATCTGTTTATACTTATCTCTCCAAAATTCGTATGCTGCTAGGCAAAGTCCTAAATATTAACGCTTTATGTGTCGCGTAAAATTTCTTGGGATATAAAACGGTGACGTCATCGTTTCGTCACTATGGTACCCCGATGTAAACAAAACACATACCATTATTAAAGAACTTCAGTCTTTATGTAGTAAGTGAACGAAAGTTCATAACTGTGGGTGCTTTCATGTAAGAACTACAGCCGTTTGAAGTTGACCGGTCGAGCACTAGTGACACGATTTTTGATGTAGACTGGCTAATCAGATTACCGTATTTAATCGTAGGATAGTCGTACTTGTAGAGGGGGTCCTAGGGGTTTGCGGGATTGACCATTTCTTTGTGCGGTATTGCGGTATTTTACAAAAAAAATTGCAGTATTGCGGGATTCTCAAACCCTGCGGTATACGGTATTTTCTTTTTTGAGCTGCGGTATTACGGAAAAACGATTTGAAATTGCGGTAATGCGGTATTTTTGAGGCCTGCGAGATGCGGGATTTTGCTTCTGGCGCTCGATAGAAAATTTCATGTTTCTGTGATTCATGTTTCTGAGCGTGAGGTCCCGTGGGAGTGGTATTTCGAATTTTTCGTGTGGTGAGCCGCATTTCCGAAGTTTTCATGCGGGATTGCGGTATTTTCGAATTTTTCGTGCGGGATTGCGGTATTTTCGAATTTTTCGTGCGGGATTGCGGTATTTTCGAATTTTTCGTGCGGGATTGCGGTATTCGTAACCCCCCTAGGCCCCCCCTCTTGTAGATCAGCTAGGCACAGTCGTTCAAAGGACGATTAGCGTTAATCCAGGATTAAATCTAAAGAAATCGTTCATTTTAATCCTGGATTAGCGTTTATCGCCTTTCGAACAACCGGGCCCCCGCGAGTTTTAGAATTTGATTCTCGGGATACATTTCTTTGGGAAAAATCCAATAATACGTTTAATTGTCTTTGTCTAACGAAAAAAAAACCATAGCTTCTTTAAGGCGCTGTTACACTCTGCAATTTTCCCAGCAACTTGTCTCGCAACGGCGTTGCACAAGTTGCAGAGAAAATTATGGCGCTGTTACACTGTGCAATTTTCCCCAGCAACTGGCCAAAAATATTGCAAGTTGCTGGGGAAAACTGCACAGTGTAACAGCGCCATAATTTCCTCTGCAACTTGTTTTGCAACACCGTTGCGAGACAAGTTGCTGAGAAAATTGCACAGTGTAGCAGTGCCTTTAGAATCAGATAATTTTGAATTGTGACAAAAGTTTATATAAGAAACGCATGTTGGAATGTTTGGAATGCTACTCATTCATTAGCCGTCTAGACGATTATATAGACAATCGTCTAGATTTGAAACCGAGATAACTTAAAAAGCATATGCTTGAGTCAAACGAATATAAACGTATCCTGTTACTATAACACCCTTGAAAACAATTTGAAATATGCAAATTTGCAGCATAGCTGGTCAGCTTATTAGCTTGTTTAATGCCGTCTACTTCAGAAATTTTTCACCGATTTTCATAGCTAATCATATGCATATACGCCTCTCACCTGACTTTGGTGCAGCTAAACCATGGCATGGTTAGCAGAGGGAACTCCTATATATAAGAGGGCGGGGATGCTCGTTATACCTTTTAGGGGTCAAAATCAGC
Organism: Telmatactis stephensoni; assembly: GCA_029948255.1. Taxonomy (NCBI): domain Eukaryota; kingdom Metazoa; phylum Cnidaria; class Anthozoa; order Actiniaria; family Isophelliidae; genus Telmatactis; species Telmatactis stephensoni. The sequence continues at coordinate 258,850 of JALIZF010001432.1, forward strand.
AATCTGGTACCTTTTAAGGTTTTTCAAATGTTATTGAACTACCAGAGACTAAGGTGTACCTTTTAGGGTGATTTTTTTGCTCTAGCATATATTAGATACAGAAGATAAGGATTGGATTACACGAGCACATCAGTATTGATTGCTAGAATAGATGGTATTTAAATAAATGCAATTGATTGGGGGTAAAAATCATGTGTTGCCACGCCCACCAGGATAAGACTCGGGTCTTAGGGGCATTTTTGAAGTTTCCGATGAGCATCCCACCATTGTTCAATCAGAATGTCAATCCCCCAAGGATTATCAGTAGCTTTATGCAAAGGGTCTATAGATTATTGTAAATATTTAATCGTCTTCCTGCCTATCTCATCGACCGGCTGCAGAAAGTACAGAACACTGCCGCAAGGCTCGTCTCCCGATCTAAACGCTCTGACAGTGTTACACCAATTCTTAAGAAATTACACTGGCTCCCTGTTTCTGAAAGAATCGAATTCAAAATCCTCCTTTTAACGTACAAGTGCCTTCATGGACTCGCCCCAAAGTACCTTTCTGACCTTCTCAAGCCGTATAAGCCCAGCCGTTTACTGCGTTCCTCTTCAAAGCTTCTTCTCGAAGAACCAGGTTCAAGAACTTCTACCTTTGGCAAAAGATCCTTTTCACTGGCTGCACCTTCCCTTTGGAACAATCTACCGGACACTGTGAAACATGCTATCTCTCTGGCTTCCTTTAAATCTCAACTGAAAACATTCCTGTTTATCAGGAACGTATAATCAAATGGTATTTCGTTAAACTTCAAGAATCTGTAATTCTATCTGGCCTAATGTAAAGAGCATCGAGACTTTTGTATGATGCGCTTTGAAGAACCATTTATTATTATTATTATTATATTTAATAATATTAATTAATTATCTTTCAGAGGGTCAACAGCAGCACAAGCAACCAAAAGGTCCACGTAAGTAATAAAATCCATTCTATATAAACATTAGATTAATGTGGAGTCTTTAGAATTTCAATGTCTTCACATCTGTTTTCTTGTAGCTCCATTGAAAGGAGACTGTTGGTTTTGTCTTGGCAGCCCTAAAGTTGAAAAACATCTTGTAGTTAGTGTAGGAAACTTGGTAAGATCATGGTCATTGTATCTCATTCAATTATAATGGGATTATCTCATTCATTCCCATCACTTCCCTCCCTTTTTATGTTATTTTATTTTCTTAGTTCATTCAATCTGTCTTATTCAATCAGTGCTCCTGACACTGTTTCATTCCATTTTATTCTTTTGTTCTTCAGGCTATTTTCTGTTCTTATTTCTATTTCATTGTTTCATTTTCTGTGTCATTGTTAAACTCCTTTTCTTATTTTCATCCTTTATTCATTTTCAATGTATTCTAATTTTGTTTTTGCTATATTTCAGACCTATGTAGCTCTAGCTAAAGGAGGACTAGTTCCAGACCACATACTTATTTGTCCAATTGCACATTTTGAATCTTCTGTCAAGTTAACTCAGGTTAGATTAGTAATTGCATGCTACTGTTAATAGACTGTGAGCAGTCCCCCACTTTCACTCCAGAATCAGTGAAAGGAAGTGCTTTGAAAATACCTGTCACTCATCTGCATATTCAAAAAACTTGTCTTTACTGAATCTGGGGGGAAAAGTGGGACTGCTCGCAGTCTGTACTGTTAAGTGTTGGGTTTCCTGTGTTGGTAGTATCCTGAGGCCTATTTTCTCAAAAGTTCTGATATCTTTACAGGCCCAATACCTTACCAATCAATGTGTATGGTGGTTTCTCAGATATATTTGCACATTATTTTCAACTTTTTATGATAATTTTACAGAAACGTTTATGGGTGCATACATGTGCATTTTCATAATATTTCCCATATATTAACAGGCCTGTAAGGTTGTCAGGTGTGCCAAGAAATGGGCCTCTGACTTTTTATTAAATCTTCTGTGATAATTAAAGTTAGCTGTACTTTTTATTTCTCATTTCTTTATTTAGGACACACTTATGGAAATTGAAAAGTATCTTTTTGTCAATTTAATAGTAACACTTTTCATTGTCTATAATTTGTTTGCATTTTGCATTTACTCGGCCATTGATTGATTGATTGATCTATCTCTCCATTATTCCTCCATTTAATTTCCACCCAAACACCCACCCATCCATCCATCCATCCATCCATCCATCCATCCATCGCTCATTGTCCAGTTATAAGAACAAAATCAAGCAACTTGATCTCTGCTCCGAATACAATAATTAGTTTGATTTTTCCTATCCTTAACTATCTATAACTGTATTTTGTAAATACTCTCATTGTAACATATTATTCTTGTAATTTTATGATTCTATAACGACCTCTAGGTAGACCAATTTTAAGTAATTTGTTTGTACTTAAAGTTGATAGGGCATTCGTTTTTAAATAAAGTTATCTTATCTTATCTTATCCATTCATCCATCTATCCATCCATCCATCCATCTATCCATCCATCCATCTATCCATCCATCCATCTATCCGTCTATCCGTCTATCCATCCATCCCTCCATCCCTCCATCTACTTATTCAACCAAGCTACCTTAACTCCAGTCATTAAGATACAAACAAGCTCTAAGGAGAATGTTCCAAGACAATGACAAGTCCTGTGTTATCTTTGAAAGAAACTTCTACACTCAACACCTACAGCTACAGGTAGGCTGAATACAATTTTTACTAGTGATGTCACCATAGTGTTTTTTAAAGCCAGAATACAGTCTTGAGTCCTTACTCCGGGCCACTAGCTAAGGCTTAATTTGATATTTGCATAAAATGCAGTCAGTACAAAATATATGTTGTTAATTACAGTACTATACAGTCAGTGTTATTGAATTTTGAACAGGCCACTTTGTTCATATTGACAGCAGGTTTTTGCATGCCATTCCCCCATCCCCTCTACCCTGCAATATTCCACATCTTCTTCCCCCTTCCCTCCTACCCATCCCCTCCCTCTCCACCTCTTAGGGCGTGCTACTATGAAGGCCAGTTTTTGGAAAAGACCTGAGCTTTTAGCAATGTGCAACATTATTTGAAGGTTGTTCCTATACCTGACATGGATGATGAATCATTAAAGAAAATATTCCGAGAAGAAGCTGACATGAGAGGAATGCAGATGAGAGATGTACCTGCTGGTACAGCATTGACAGAGGTAACAATTGGATTGATGATAGTGATAACTAATTAATGATGATGATGGTTGGAGATGATAAGCAGGGAAAAGTTTAGGGAGGGGTCCAGGGGGTGTGCAATACTGGTCCACTTTGGCCCATTTTCCTCCACACAGTTTCTGTACCTGACGACATAAAGTTCTTTTTTCCTGAGCTGTCGAAGCTTGTCCCCTGATGAACTCATGCTGGGACCAAATCACCCATGTATTAAATACACCCTAATTCAGGTCTACTTTTGGCAGGCTGTTCCTATTGGTGCACCATACTTTGTTGTAGAGTTTAACAATGGAGATAGATTATTACACAGAGTTAAAGGCAAAATGGACCTACAGTTTGGAAGGTAATATTCCATATTTCTTACAGCTACCTTATTATAAGAAATTAACGCTCCACGAAATTTAAGTATTGGAAATTAACACGACTTATATTAAGGTGGCTCGACTGGGTTTTGTTTGAGGTGCACCTCCGCTGTTTGATCGCAAAATGCGTCGCGGCAAAAAACTTATTTTCAAAAAAAATTCCACAGCAAGTCTAGGGATAGATTAAAGTTTCTTTTGACGTTTAAATCATTTTGATCGGAGTTTTCAATAATCTATAGTGGCGGCATGGCGATTTTCATAAACCCGATTTTTTGGAAAAACGAGTTTTGTACAAAACCGCATTTATTGTTTCATAAAATCTAGATCAAGTTCTGCACTCTTACTCAGCTTCAACGATTTCTAGGGAAGCGTTTTCGAATAAAACGCGCTTGAACTTTTACGCATCAAAAAAGTAAACAATTCCAAGCATTCAGTTTACTTGGCCGAAAACCTTACTTTTAGGACTCAGAAAAAGCTTGTTTTGAGCTCACATTGTCGACACGTTCAATAACTGTTCGTTTGGAAAAGTAGAACAAAATTGCGTCGCACGATTTTGAGAAATCTGAATTTAGGTCAAGTTGATAGAGGTGCGCCTTTTCATCGTTTGCTTATCATTTCACTTATCTTTATAAAAAGCTAGAAAACTAAAGATTCCCTCAATATATTTTTTTCTTACTTCAGTATCAGCATTTTCACCAAGTTGTTTCTTGATCCTACACATTTCATGGCCATTGAAGCATTGTAAGATATCCAAAATAAATTATAAAAACGAAAATTTTTAGACCGCTTACTTCGGGTTGACGTTGTTTTGGTCGTCAAGCATCTCCATTGTCCAGTTTTTTTCTGAACTTGTGAATTCCGATTCTGCTTGTTGCACTCATCCTTTGTTATTTTAATATAAGCCATTGAAATTGCTGTTTGAAATTATCATACTCGGAGCCACTCGGAAGGTTTACGAAAGGCAAACAAGAGCGGCGTATCGGAATTCACAAGCTCAGAAAAAAACTGGACAATGGAGATGCTTGACGACCAAAACAACGTCAACTTCGTCAACGTTCTACTTTTCCAAACGAACAGTTATTGAACGTGTCAACAATGTGAGCTCAAAACAAGCTTTTTCCGAGTCCTAAAAGTAAGGTTTTCGGCCAAGTAAACTGAATGCTTGGAATTGTTTACTTTTTTGATGCGTAAAAGTTCAAGCGCGTTTTATTCGAAAACGCTTCCCTAGAAATCGTTGAAGCTGAGTAAGAGTGCAGAACTTGATCTAGATTTTATGAAACAATAAATGCGGTTTTGTACAAAACTCTAGTTTTTCCAAAAAATCGGGTTTATGAAAATCGCCATGCCGCCACTATAGATTATTGAAAACTCCGATCAAAATGATTTAAACGTCAAAAGAAACTTTAATCTATCCCTAGACTTGCTGTGGAATTTTTTTTGAAAATAAGTTTTTTGCCGCGACGCATTTTGCGATCAAACAGCGGAGGTGCGCCTCAAACAAAACCCAGTCGAGCCACCTTAACGTGAATCGAGGGCAAAAATACTTCCAAATGAAGACAATTAACGCGAAAGCCAAAATGACCATTTAAATGATATTAACGCGATGGACACACTGAATATATAAACAATTTATTTGTGAACACAACACAATGAAAGTTTATTTTAACAATTTTCAATTTGTTGTTTATATGTAATGACTTTTGTTGTTATGTTATATCAGAATTGGTTATATCTACTAAACCAGCTTTAACGTTCAGTTTCAAATAAACAGTTTTTTCAAAGTAAATTACAGATAAAATTGCTAGAAATTCATATCGTGAAAATTAGCATTCCACTTTATTAATGATATGGAAATTAACATTAAGATAAATTAACACGACTTAAATTTTGAAATTCGCGTTAATTTCATGAAGCGTTAATTTCCTATAATAAGGTAGTTCATCAAGTGATACAATTGTAGAGGATAGCTTATAAGGGTGATTATAATTTCTTTCAAAAAAGTCGATCTGTACTATCCGCAGATTGCACTTTTAATGGCGTACGTTGACATTTGAGTTGCACATGTAGGAGTCTTATGTATTGTACCAAGAGAGCATAAATAAGAGAGGGAAACTTGTTAATGGGGCGCGCGCCGTGATGATTCCCATCTGTGCTATTTTTAGTAACCGGATGCAGTTTAATTTTCGTCTTACCCTACTCCCGTGCGTCGAAAATTTGAACGAGTGGAATTTGGCGATTTGAGCTTCATAAAATCACACAATCGATATCAAATTAATTCCCAATTCCACAAAAATGCCATAGGATATCTTATTAGTAACATACATTAAAAAAATTATAGAAATAAACGAGTTTTTAATCTTTTAAATAAACGTAAGCGCGCGCTCGATGACGTGTGATGCGCCAGTAGCGCGTGCATTTTCGCTAAAATTTCATTCAAAAAGCGAACAAAATCCTCGACGTTTTTGTCTTTTTTCCATCAGAATCGTTACTTCGTAATCAGAAAGTACACACTTTTGATACTAGATAATATGAACAAAGCAGAACTAAGAAAACCTTGTTTTTAACGCTCTTTTTGAAAACTCAAATCTGCACTAAACGGTTCTCTGGGTCCGGAAGTGTCAAATTATGACGCACGGGAGTAGGGTAAGACGAAAATTAAACTGCATCCGGTTACTAAAAATAGCACAGATGGGAATCATCACGGCGCGCACCCCATTAACAAGTTTCCCTCTCTTATTTATGCTCTCTTGATTGTACTGAGAAGGGACATAATTATAGCAAACATGAAATGAAAACTGCTTATTTAATCATTAATGGTTGTTTATTGTGGATAAATTACTGGTAAATATTCATTGTCAATTACTACAAAGAGCCTTGTCATTGCTCTCTACCTTATACATTTCTTTGTTCCATTTATTCATCCATCCATCCATCTATTCATTCATCCAACCATCCATTCATCCTTCCATCCATCCATTCATTCAGTATTATTTGTTACACAGGGAAGTACTAGCATGTGATGCTATTCTTAACATGCCTGAAAGAGCTGATTGGAAAGAATGTAAAGTATCTATGGACAAAGAGAAACAAATGGCAAACGCATTTAGGAAAAGCTTCCAGCCACATGATTTTAATCTGTAAAGGCATAACAGACATGAGTGTGCATTATTGTCACAGAAAAGTGCAATTTTCACGCCATGGAAATGCATTGAGAGTTCATCCCAAAGGACATATTCAAGCAATCAAACCAGTATTGTTCTTGATGAAATAGAGGTCCTTTACATACAATCTCCTATCCTACTGGGAGACAAAAATGACAATTCGTTTCATACAGTTTAGTTTCTTGGAGAAGACAGAACTCTATACTGGGTGTCAGAGATTTTTGAACAGATCTCTGACACCTGGCTAGTATGATAAAGGTATTTAGGTGGGGTGGGGTGTGAAGTCTTTCTGAGGGGGAGGAACTTAACTGTTTTAGGTGTGTGGATTTTGGAGGTTTTTTGAGGGTAGTTAGCCTTAGCGTGCTCCCCATTAATAAACTTTCAATTGATATTACGGTGTTCGTTCAGGTCGTGGGAAACCTGGAAAGTCATGGAATTTTATTATTGATATGGAAAATAATGGGAATTGGCGTAAAAATGGTAGCTTCATTTTAGCAAAACAAATTAATTTTTTCAGTGGAAAATAATCAAGTTTCATGAAGGGTGTCATCGAAATTTTGGTCTTGAAAATTTTGGTATAGAAAATAGTCATGGAAAAGGTCATTGAAAGTCATAGAATTTTGATATTCCAAAATAATGCGAACCCTGTATTACCTTCATTGTAAGACGTCTCGTGAATATGGTCAAAAACTAGTTGGCATAATAAGGGATCGGCATTACTAAAAGGGTGTATTTAAAATGAGATAAAAATTAATATCAAATTAAAGAGAAAAGAGACCCAGCTATTTCTTAGCAGTACTGAATGATGGTTGATAGAACTGGTTTACATTAACCCGTGAAACACACTTTAGTGTATTATACACCCAAATACACCCTAACTCTATAGTGTTCTTTTAATAGTGTTATTTGACTGTTACACTTTAACTAATACACTTTGTTTCACGGGTTAATAAATCCCACTCTATCTTTGTACGCGACACTATGGCCATTTACTGTTTCATTAGTGAAGAATAACAATAATAGTTAAATAGTCGGTTGTCATAGAAATATTTGGTTAAGATGTATTAATGTTGGTATTAGTATTGTATTACACTAAAATTTGAGATTGTGTAACGTGATGTACCCTGGGTTCCAGGGTTTTTTGTTCGCTTTCTTTGGTGAGTCAGGTTAGCGTCGAAGGCGCTGCAGGAAGCGAAAGAAGACGCCAGATTTTTTTAACCGATTCCCATCAAGGAAGTCACCAAAATTGCAAACAAGTTTGAAAATTAGTCAAAAATTCGAATGTATATTTTCCGCAGTGGGGACAAGCATACACTGCAAATCTTGCAACTAAATATGAGTGTAAAAAATCGGGTTTTTCTTTTCCCATTTATCTCCAGTTCAAAATGAAACGGTCAATAATAGTAGTACATATTTTACATTACTCAATCAATAGACATTTTAATTAATCGGAAATCAGAAACCGAAAGAAGCAACTCCCCGAACGTAATGTATTTTCTCGAGCTTTTCAAATGTTTTCAATACAATACAATACAATAGAGGTTTATTACAATACAATACAATACAATAGAGGTTTATTCCAGATGCAACTAAAAATTGTGTTTACAAATATGATAAAAAGCTTAAGCGAGTACGTTACAATAGCAAAATAAATAATCGGCATCTAGAAAGGAAGTTATGAGGTTATCCCTATATGAAAACTCCCTGAAAACGCAACAACAAATATACAAGCAAGCGAATTAACTATAAAAATATACATTTGCACAAAAACTGAAAATAAATAATGTAGTAGTTTCAACTTGAACACAACGGAAAACTATGTACTCATCTTTCTAGAAACGCGTGATAATCAAGCTACAGATGAACAACTAGTAAAACTGCACGAGTACAAAAAACAAGATGGCTTCCCAGTTATCTGGGGAGTCCTAACTAAACATCAGGGTCCACAGGAACCCCAGACAGTTACTAAATATTACAACATCTCCCTTCTGTTCAAACAGTTCATTGTTCAATGAGTCTTTGTGGTTTCTTTACTTCCCGCCCTGATCTTGTCACAATAGGGGTATGTTCTCCTGCTCCTTTGGGTTCATCGCGTACTTCCACTGGACTTGGTGCTGCTTTCTCTGGGCTAGTTACCGGTGGTGGTTTAGTAGTACACTCTTGGGGTTGGTGACTTCCAGGTTTAAATGTCATCTCTGGAATCATAGGTGAGTCATTTGGGGTTGCAATAATGTGTCTCCTGTTCCTTCTGAACACATGGCCTTTTTCGTCCTCCACCACATAGGACCGTGGTAGTACCTCAGCCTTGCGCCATTCTTTGTCTCTGTTTACACGAATACGTACTTTATCTCCAGCTTCTAATGGGGGAAGATCCTTGCTGTGTTCATCGTAGTTCTTCTTTGCAACTGCTTGACGATGAGCCAATCCCTTCACAACTCTGCTTGGGTCGACTGTGGATGGCAACAATAGACGTGGATGGGTAGGTAGTGTTGTACGTGTTCGTCTACTCATTAGTAGCTGTGTGGGTGAGACACCTATGTCCTCAAAAGGAGTGTTTCTGTACTTCAATAACCCTTCAAAAGGGTCTTTATTCTCTGCTGCTGCTTTCTTGAAGATTCGTTTTGCTGTCTGAACAGCCCTTTCTGCGGCACCGTTGGATTGAGGATACTCTGGAGAACTTGTAGTATGCTGAAATCCCCACTGCTGTGAAAACTGCTTGAACTCATGAGAAGTACTGAAAAGATTTCGGGTGTTACTGTACTGTGAACCATTGTCACTGATCACTTTGGCTGGGATGCCGAATCTTGCGAAGATTTTCTTTAGGTTGTTGATGACACATGATGCAGTGGACTGTCGCAGTAGTTCAACTTCAAAGTACTTAGAATAGAAATCAACCACAACCAAGTACGAATGGCCTCCATATTCAAAAATGTCAGTTCCAACCACCTGCCACGGCAGCCCTGGAATGACATGTGGATGCATCGATTCTTTCTGTTGTCGGTTGCGGAAGGCATTGCAGATTTGACAAGAGCTGACTTTATCTTTGATCTGTGCTGTCATGGAAGGCCAAAAGACATAGTCCCTTGCTAGACTCAAACTCTTACTCTCTCCCAGGTGTGCTCCATGAATCTCGTTGAGTATTTCAGCTCGCATCGACCTTGGAACAACAATTCTATCAGATTTGAACAATAGCCCATCTTCGACACTCAGTTCTTCTTTGTAATTCCAGTATTCTTTTGCTAGTTCATCCACTTGTTCTTTGTCTGTAGGCCAGCCCTTTAAGACATATTCCATTACAACTCGTGACGTTTCGTCAGTACGGGATGCCTCTTTGAATTCCTTTAGAGTGGCACTTTCAAATCCAAGGTTGTCAATCAGGTTGATACCAATCACATCTTCTGGTTCACCAACAGGCGTTGTATCAAGTAGTGGAGCTCTGCTTAAACAATCAGAAATCACTTGTTTCTTACCAGGAACATATCTCACATGCAGATCATACTTGGTCAGCTTCAAAAGCATTCTCTGAAGCCTTGGTGGGCATTCATTCAGTGTTTTTTTAAAAATCGCCTCTAGGGGTTTATGATCTGTTTCTACAATAACTCGCCGTCCATACACATACGTGTGAAACTTTTGAGCTCCCCATAGTATTGCTAACAACTCTCTCTCTATGTTGGCATATCTCTGCTCACACGAAGATAATGTCTTGGAACTAAAGGCAACTGGCTTACCTTCCTGGATGATCACAGCTCCAAGACCAGTGCCACTTGCATCTACATTTAGTACAGTCTCCTTGTGATTATCAAAGTAGGCCAACACTGGTGCACACGTGATTACAGCTTTGAGCGTGTCAAAGGCTTCTTGTTGAGGCGTTTCCCATGTAAATGCTGCTTCTTTCTGGGTCAGTTGTGAGATTGGACCCTGCAAATCTGCTTTATGCTTAATGAACTTGTCAAGGTAGTTGAGTGTTCCCAAGAATCGTAACACACCATCTTTGTCCGAGGGGGGTGGCATGTCGTTGATTGCACGTACTTTCTCAGGATCTGGCTTTATGCCCTCTGGTGTAAACACATGACCAACATAACTTACTTCTGGGACTCGAAGCTTGACTTTCTTTGGGTTGAATTTCAGTCCCACTTTTTGGCTTCTTTCAAGCACTGCTGTCATCTTCTTATCCACGTCACTACTATCTGTTCCATGGATGAGGAAATCATCAACAATGATCTCGACTGGGACCCCTGCAAAGAGTCTGTCCATCTCCCTTTGGTATATCTCTGGAGCTGATGATATTCCAAAAGGGAGTCTTGTAAACCTATAGCGCCCCCAAGGTGTGTTGAAGGTTAGAAGTTTCGAGCTTTCATCATCAACTTGTAACTGCCAGTATCCGCTACAAGCATCCATCGTTGTAAATACTGTAGACCCAGACAGTCGGTTGGCTACTTCCTCGACTGTAACCATGGGGTAGTGTGGCCTTTTGAGAGCGTTGTTTAAGTCCTTCGGATCAATACAAATTCTAACATGATCTTTTGATGGTGGAGTGTTTCTGTCTTTTCCTTTTCTCTTATCAACTACAACCATTGACGAAACCCATGGGGTGTGCTCCTCCTCTTTTACGATAATGCCATCTCGTTCCATCTCTTGGAGCTTTTCTTTGGTAGGTTCAAGAAGAGCAACTGGAATTTTTCTAGGGGGATGCACCACTGCAGGCACTGAAGGGTCAATCTCTAAATGTACTTTGTTGGGTAGTGTTCCTGGCTTATTACTGAAACAATCTTGAAAATTGGAAAGAATAGGATCTCTTGCAAACACTCCATGGTCCTGCTCTTTGTTGTCATCTCTTTGGCCAGTCACATTGCCCTTTGGAGTGTCTATCAGTTCCAGATGCATAAACTTGAGTACCTCTAAATCTAAACATGCTTCACAGCTTAGTAAGGGCGTAAAATTGCCATGCACTACAAGGTAGAGCAGATCCATTTTTCGATTCTTGTACTGTGTCTGAAGGCGAACACATCCGACTGGGTGAATTGCTTTGTCTGCGAGCCATCCCTTCAGGGGCTGATGGATCTTTTGAAGTGGTTTTGTGGTGATACTTTTATATAGATCGTAAGGTATAACAGTGGCGTCAGCACCTGTATCAGCCTTAAAGTTGACCTCCTTTTGTGCCACTTTCAGGGTTATCACACTCTTCTTGTTGTTATTGGGATTGGAAACATTCCCAAGTTCCACTGATCCAAAATATAAGTGGGGATCTTCTTCATTGTTACCCTGCCCCATAGTTGTCTTACCACTGTTCTGCTCCACTAGGTCAACTGTTGACCCTTTCTTTCCATTCTCTGGGCATACTTTTGCAAAATGGCCCTCTTTTTGGCAACTTCTGCATTTTTTCTTAAAAGCAGGGCAACGGCTTGGTTTGGTAAACGGGTGTTGAAAACCACAAAACTTACAGGTGTGTGCCATGTCTCTCTCTCTCCTTTGAACAGGGTGTACACTCAATGCATGCTGGGACCCACTTGTGTTCTGTGAGCTAAACTTAAATTTTTGTAATTCCGCAGCTTCATAGGTTCTGCAGTAATCATGGGCACTCTGAAGTGTTAGGTCTGGCTTTTTTAGCAGCTCTCCCCTCAACTCATTCGAGAGTACTCCTCCAACAATACGATCTCTGATCAGTGACTCTTTGAGTGTCCCAAATTCACATGTTAATGATAGGCGTTTGAGTTCACTCACAAAGTTGTCAATCCTCTCTCCTTCTTTCTGGTTTCTCTGATTAAATACAAGACGCTCATAGATTACATTTCTAGCTCCCTCACAAAGTTCCTTGAACTTTCTACACACATCAGCATAACATTCTTTGCTTTCTCCTTCGTTGAAAACAAAATGACTATATTCTTCGATCGCATCCGGCCCAGCACAGTTTAGCAACAGGTTTACCTTCAACTTGTCAGATTTTTCATCTTTCCCTTTTGCCACTAGATAGATTCCAAACTGCATGATGAATTTTCTCCAATTGTCCGCTGCCTGGGCATCGATAACCAGTGGACCAGGAGTCCTGTGTGTATCATTTTCCGCCATAATTCTCAGTCGCCTTGTTCAACTTTGCTTTCTCAAAGTCACTTCTGACACCATGTAGTAGTTTCAACTTGAACACAACGGAAAACTATGTACTCATCTTTCTAGAAACGCGTGATAATCAAGCTACAGATGAACAACTAGTAAAACTGCACGAGTACAAAAAACAAGATGGCTTCCCAGTTATCTGGGGAGTCCTAACTAAACATCAGGGTCCACAGGAACCCCAGACAGTTACTAAATATTACAACAAATAAATAAATAAATAAATAAATAAATAAATGAATGTAATTAATAATGGTAGTAGATTATAAGAAAGAAGGGGAAAATCATAGTAGTTATTCAGATTATATCTGTTTAAATGCCTATGCCTAAATGGTTGCTTAAATTATTCTTGAAGGCAGATAGGCTGCCTGCTTCCACAACGTTAGCTGGCAAGTCATTCCATGCCTGAGCAATTCTGATGAAGAATGAATATTTAAACGAATTAACTTTTGCCCCTTTAATGTAAAGTTTATAGGGGTGATTTGACCTAGTTGACTTAATCTTAGAATATTCTAAATAATCATCGAATTTAAGGTAACTTATTCCAAAAACTATTTTATAACACTCAATTAATGACAAATATAGTCTCCTTGTGGAAAGCTTAGGCCAACCCAGCAGCTTACATCTTTCGTCGTATGGCATTTCATTCCTCTTTTGACGAAGAGCGAGCCTGGAGACTCTGCGTTGAACCTTTTCTAGGGCATGGATATCTTTGGCTAAGTGGGGACTCCAGACAGGTGCCGCATATTCCAGGATAGGTCTGACCAGAGAAATATATAACATAGAGAAAATGTCCTTGTTAGAAGTTCCTACAGAACGTTTGATAATTCCAAGTACTTTATTGGCTTTGCTGACAGTGTTGTTTACGTGAATTTCCCAGGACAAATTACGGGTAACTGTGACGCCAAGGTCTTTAAAGCTATCAACATCCTTAAGTGGTGTAGATCCCAGAGTGTAGCTTGTCGTGGATTTATCTCTGGAATGGGTTATCCGCATACTTTCACACTTTTCAGCATTGAACCTTAGTTGCCACGTACTGGCCCACTGGTTCAGTCTGTTGAGGTCAGACTGCAAAGCAGGTACAGTGTACATGTATGTCGGTTACTGGATCCTTTATGGCTCTGTAGATCTTTGTGTCATCTGCGTAGAGTTTTACAGCAGATGAGATGTGGTCAGTGATGTCATTAATGTACACTAGGAACAAAATTGGGCCCAAAATCGTACCTTGAGGTGTTCCAGATGATACAGGAGACCATACAGAAAAGGTACCTCTTATTTGAACTCTTTGCATTCGACCAGTAATAAAGTGTCTAAACCAAAGTGTCCAAAGTGACTTTGAAAATCGTACCTTGAGGTGTTCCAGATGATACAGGAGACCATACAGAAAAGGTACCTCTTATTTGAACTCTTTGCATTCGACCAGTAATAAAGTGTCTAAACCAAAGTGTCCAAAGTGACTACCCACCCAAAGGTAACGATCACTCAAAAGTACTTTCGTTAACCGAAAGTAACGACCCTCGCTACTTTTAGAATTTTATGGTATGTGCTTATTTTGCCAGAAATAACAGCATTACTTGCGTGGAATATCGTTGTACATTATTTTTCACTCATGACCTCTTGATTTAGAAAAAAGTCATAGTTCCAGGTAGTAGTTCATATTTTCTACAATCTAATACCTCACCACTTTGCTATCTAGTAGAAGGAATATACATTGAACTCCCTCTAAGGCGGACACTTTGGGGATCCGAGCTCTTAGTGTTCGCCTTAGAAAGGTGTCCAAATTAGAGGGGGCTACAAATCTGATACCATAATCAGTGTGATAAAGATTTATTTACTTCCATATAGCAATGTTAAAAAACAGCGCATTATCATGTATTATTTGTTTGTATTTTTAAGTGAAAAATTATTTTAAGTATTATTGACTGAGTGAGAGGATGGGAAAATATTTAGCTCGAGGACATGCCGTTGCGCTCGCTCGGTCGGTACAAATGACCAAAAGCCAAATATTTTTCTGTCGGCCCAACCTTACTCATTCAATAAGCACTTTATCATATGACATGGCTTTTGTCCCATTTTGTTTCTTTATTTCGAGCAAGGAAGCGCAGGTCCGGGTCTGGATACGGGTTTTTCCGGACCACCTTCGAAAAGCCGATAAGGTTTTCTTAAGAGCGTGTGTGCGGGGAAATACGGGACATACGATAAACTGTAATATGACTTATCTAATAGACACAGTATGGTGGGACAGTAACCTGTTGAGAGCGGATGTTGAACATGGTTAATCAAGTGTTTTGTAAGTTTAGCACCTTGCGGTACATGACAGTAGGAAAAACCGCTACAGTTTGTATATTATATTTATTACAAGCAACCGTTTTTAGGGATATTTCCAACCTATTTTACAGTGAGAAAGTGTCCGCTGTCCGTTTCAGAGGGGTGAATGCCTTACAGGGAGAAATGTTACACAGAATATGGGGAAATTTGGCAGGGCCATGCATGCAAAGTGTCTGCCTTACAGGGGTGTTTGTATTGAGGGGGTTATCTGTACATAACAACTTATTCCTTGGCGGACAATAATTTGTTAATACCGTGAAAACAATAATAACAACAACAAACAAAAAAACTTGGTGCATTGTGATCCCCTTTGTAAACCTGCGTCAAAAAAGACTGTCGAACAAGAGCTGAGGGTAGTTTGAAAACCTTTCTCGCTTTTAGGCTTGGTATTGATTACGTCAAAAATAAAGTTGGATTTTTTCATGAAACTATATAATCGCACTGTAAAAACAAACAAACAAAAACAATCATAACGGAAACATACATTTTACTATAAAAATATTGTGAAAATATTGCTTGTTTTAAACAAACAAACAAACAACAACAATGGTGGTCAGTAAAAGCCAAACTGACAAAATCGGAGATGAAAACTTAATTTGGTTCGTTTGTTATATTTCCGCCTTGCTTTCAGTTCTTGGAACGAGTTTCTTCTAATGACGATACACTTAATTCTCAGTACCTTGCCTTTTCTTGGAGCGAGTTTCTTCTAATAACGGCAACTTATACACGACCTCCGAGTAAAAGTTTATGGACACAGGGATCCCAGCCACTGTAGACTTTCGACTGACTTCGTAACGCTTGGTAACGCTACACTTCCGCCTCGCCTTTTCTTGGAATAAAGTTTCTTCTAATAACACAGCCATCAACCAAGGAATTTCAAAATGGATTCCCTTATTGAAACCCTAAAAGAGGAAGTCCAGTGCTTCCAATGTCATCACCAAATGATGGAACCCAAGTTATTAGAATGTTTTCATACATTCTGTAAGTCTTGTATCCAGAGTCACGCTCAGCTTACAGAACAAGTCTACAACTTCATGTGTCCTCAATGTTCCTCGGAAACGTCGCTACAAGACTTGGAGGACTTGCAGTCAAGTCCACTTCACTCCAGAATGTTGCAAGTCCTAGAGTTTGTGGAAAGCGACAAGTCTTGTTCTGTTTCGGAGACTCATTCACCAGCATTGTGGTACTGTTTTGACTGTGATCGCTCGTTGTGTGACGAATGCTTTAAGTATCATGCAGAATTTATTAAAGACCACAAGGTTGGTTTGATCTCTGATTTGAAGAAGGAAGACATTGAGATCATGCTTCAAAGAGAAAACCCTTGCAAGACTCACATGAATCACAGTTTCGAGTTCTTCTGTCAAGACTGTGAGGTCTTGATCTGCTCGACTTGCTTGAAGAACGACCACAGGAATCACAAAACACTGACCCAGCAGGAAGTCATCGCCATTGCGAAAGATTCACTCTTAACAAAATTGGAGGAAATTAACAGACTGCGATGTGACGAAAAAGAAATGAAACAACAACAAGAAATTGCAGTCAAAATGAAAAGCGATGGAGAGAAAGCCAAAAAAGAAGTTCAGAAACTGACCAAAAAGTTAGTAAAGTTTTTGATCGATCAAGAACAAGAGCTCCTGGATCAAATCGAAAGTAACACAGCGAAGGCTGACAAGAATTTGCGTATAATTCATCACATCCCAGCTGCACAGGAATATATCCAAAAGATTCTCGATAACGGAATAGCAGTTGATATGGTCACAAAAACCTTCACATTTTCACCCTATAAATCAAGCACTTCTGGTATAGTTTTCCACCCCAACGAAGACTGGAGTCAGCAAATACTGAATGGAAAACTTGGAAACATAAAATTAACAACCAAGTCATGCTCACGTTTGAGTGAAATTCAAGTTGATTCCAATCTTCAGGCTGATAGTAAAGCAAAGTTGTCCATCGTGACGAAGTCCTCAACAGGAGAAATCAATTATGATGACTCTGATGCTGTAGACATACAAATCAGTCCCGTCGATGATGTGAAAGTCGAAGAGAAACCCGTCAAGACTGATGGTAGAATAGAAGTTAATTTTACCCCTCGAGTACCTGGTCGATTGACAGCAGAGGTTCAACTGAATGGAATTCCTGTGTCAAACAGTCCACTAGTGGCGGATGTCAAGCCTCAATCCATAGAAGAGATAGATGAGGATTCAGTGTTGAGAAAAGCGTTAAATACTGGGTCTACAGGGTTCATAGGTATTGCCGTGAATAAGACCAACACTAGGATTGCTGTTGGTGATCATGATTCACACTGTGTTAGAGTCTTCACTATTGATGGAGACTTGTTGCTGGAGTATAGTCAAGGCAGTGGACAGGGGCAGTTGTCAAGTCCTTGGGGATTAGCATTTCTTAACGATACAGATTTAGTCATAGCTGACACTTACAATCATAGAATATGTATAGTGAACACTACAACAGGGACATTAGTAAGAACCTTTGGTCGTCATGGTAACGGCAATGGAGAGTTTGAATACCCATATGGTGTACACGTTGATGACGACAGTAACATCATTGTCAGTGATTTAAATAATAGTCGCGTTCAGGTTTTTACCCAGAACGGTGACTATCAATATCAAATTACTGTGCCAAATCAGAAGAATCTTTATCCATACAGTACAGTTACACACAATGGACTGTTTTATGTGAGTGATTTCAATAATGGAGTGATTCATGTGATTCAGATGAAAGATGGCTCACCAACTCGACTATCCACCATTGGACAGAAGGGTCAGGGTGTTGGTCAGTTGCGGAGTCCCTATGGTCTGGCTTTTGACAATGACCACAATCTACTGGTGTGTGACAATTCTTCTAAGCTGGTTAAGAAGTTCACATTGGATGGTCGTTTCATTGGAAGCACAAGTCAGTTGAAAGGGAAACCCTGTTTCATAGCAGTACTGAATGATGGTCGATTTCTTTGTACGTGCTATCTGTCAGGGGTTTTATTGTTCAGAAATAGCAATAGTTAAATAGTCAATTGACATCAAATAGAAACATTAGTTGATGGTGTAACATTAATGGTAGTTGAACATACACTAAACAATGTCATGCAATGTTTAGCACTAGCTTAAAACATCGAGAACGCGTAGTGGTGCATGGCTCATAGGGGCCATCCACATACAAAAATTTTCATGGCATTTATAATTTATCGCGCAATACAGCTTGTTTCTATCGCGCGATAATTCGACTTATAAGTTTATAAGTTTTGCTATTGCGCGATAAGTTGTGCTATCGCGCGATAGCAAAACTTATCGCGCGATAGCAAAACTTATCGCGCGATAATCTCATTACTAGTATTCAGGCTCCCTACATTCATTTGCACGTGGACAAGATGGCGGGCGAAGTGACGAAGGGCGGGAGTAAACGTTGCTAGGAAATGGACGTTTTTCTCCTTGAAAGCGTACAGTTTTCTGTGAAACAATTCTCGCAAAGGAATGATTGCAATAAGTCTGTGAAATAGTTGGTAGACCAATAGGCAGTAGCAAACTGTAATTTTGGTTGTTGTCGTTGTTTTGTTTCAGCCTGATTGCATGTTTGTAGGTTGACGGTCAACCTACAAACATGCAATGTTTATAGGCTATTTCTCGATCACTTGCTCACCGAACTGAAATTCCTGAACATTTTAAATTGCATAACAGTAGTCATGTATGTCTTACGCTTCGTTTACAAAAAATTCTGGCGATTTGAATAACAAAGGGTTTGAAATATAGGTTTGAAAGAGCCCAATTTACCGTTACCTTTATTCTTGTTTAATTTTCAGCAAACCAACCATTCCCCTTCTACACAATAAATAAATAAATAAATAAATAAATAAATAAATAAATAAATAAATAAATAAATAAATAAATAAATAAATAAATAAATAAATAAATAAATAAATAAATAAATAAATAAATAAATAAATAAAAATTCACAATGGAAGACTATTTACAGATCAATGATTTAAAAAAACATATATTGTATAAATATTAATAATAAGATATTCATATAATAAGAAATTCATAATAAAAAAATTGTGATAATATATAGTGTTAAATGTAATGTAGATGTTCGTTGTCTTTATAATTTATAAAAAAACATATGCACAATATCATTATATATAGTGTTAATTTTATAAACACTAATCAACTATTCAAGGAAACTAATATATATATACTATATACTATCTACTTATAGGTAACAGCAAAAAAAACCTAAAAAAATATATATATATAAAAATAAAAATATAAATATATATGTATCTATAAATAATCACTTAATGTTGGCCAGGTCGACCTCAAAGTCAATGTCAGTTATCATATCGTTTTTTGTTCTTTTTCGAGATCTGGATCCTCTAAGACATAATAATGCAGATCTTAAAATTGAAAAAGATACTTTAGTTCTTATCCATGAGATAGTATTCGCGTAAGTCTCTCCTTTTTTCATAGATATTAGTTCGGCTAATCTTGAGTGGAATCTTTTGCACTCTTTTGACATACCACCTGTAGTTGTGAAAACCAATGGAGTAAACGAGGCTTGTTCCACTTCAAGGACACGCTTTTCATATGCTCGCTTCTTTTCAGTCTCGTGCTTGTTGTAGATTTCATCTGGCGTCATCTCACGATATGATTTGGCGTTAGGATGGCAAATGCGTACAATAAATAAATAAATAAATAAATAAATAAATAAATAAATAAATAAATAAATAAATAAATAAATAAATAAATAAATAAATAAATAAATAAATAAATAAATAAATAAATAAATAAATAAATAAATAAATAAATAAATAAATAAATAAATAAATAAATAAATAAATAAATAAATAAATAAATAAATAAATAAATAAATAAATAAATAAATAAATAAATAAATAAATAAATAAATAAATAAATAAATAAATAAATAAATAAATAAATAAATAAAAAAAAACAAATGGATAAGTAATATACAAACACAAATCAATCAGTAAATATATCATTTCAACAGTTTATGTGTGACACTCTTTCTTTCTACTCATTATTTCGTCAAAGTACGCCGCGGCCGTTCCCTGCTAGCGAGTCTCTCTCGTTACGTTCATTTTCATTGTAGGACCGTAACGATCGAGAGAGAGACTCTGCTAGCAGGGAACGCCGGCCGACATGTACACGTATAAAATACTCCGAGTCGGAAGAACCGAACCAAAATTACAGTTTGCTACTGCCTATTGGTCTGTTAACTATTTCACAAACTTATTGCAATTTAAACACTTCTGTAGCCTTTGCGAGAATTGTTTCACAGAAAACTCTACGCTTTCAAGGAGAAAAACGTCCATTTCCTATAGCAACGTTTACTCCCGCCATCTTGTCCCACAGGTAGCCCAAGCTCACTATTAGTGGCTATTTATAAGAGAATGTATGTCACTCAATATCACTCAAAATTTCTGTCTTAATCTTAATAAAATTCCACGAGACTTCTAGAGTGTGTTGTTCATGCTTTCTTCTAACCTCTGAATGAGTTTCAGTGAAATTCGTCGACTTTAACTGCTCGCCCCTAAGCCACTCAAGTGGCTTTGGGGGAGCAGCTAAAATTTAGCGAATTTTTATGAGTTGAAAAAGAGCAGAGAACAACGCTAAAATGGCTGATTTTTTTGTGTTCGTTTTCGAAGATTTTTACCCTTTGTTCTTCTCTAACTCTTTAAACAATACGGTGACCCCCTGATTTTATGAATAATTTATGCTCATAATTTTATAAACTTTTCGCATAAAGAAAAAAAAGAATACTTCTATCGTTTCGATTTTGAGTAAATTTATCATTTTTCTGTCTTATCCTGCAAAAACGTGTATTCTGAAAGGCCATTTTTCGCATATTATTGTTGATCTTTCGCTTCTTTGCAAATTGTTCGGCAACAACTTAGTTCCAAGTGTTTTTCTGCATCCCAGGCTATCATTTTGGTTGTTCCAAAATTCTTATAATTTGACCGGATATCGCGAGGCCATTTTTCGTAAAAAGATCCCCAAACACCCCACATCTCCCCCCTCATATCTCAAGAGTGACCTCGGTGACCCCCCATTTTTATTTTACATTTTATATCCTCCTATGCCCCTCTTTCTTTGTAGGAATTTTGAAGGCAAGTTTATCGTAAAAATGCATGAGTCCCGAACTACCTTAATTTCCTCCACACAGTTATTAATTCTGTACCTGACGACAAAGTTCTTCTTATCCTGAGCTGAAACTTGTCCCTTGGAGGAGACAAAGCTCTATATATCCTGGGTGATATGTGTGATGGGCCGAGATTAGTAGTGTTTTAGGCGCACGGAGTTTTTTGGCATATATAAATTTCGAAGTTAACCCCTTTATCTTTAAACCAAAATTTCTTTGCAATGTAAAATCCAGAATTTTAGGAGTCTGTAATAAAACATTCATTAAATAATATTATTAAATTATAAAATAATTATCAATTAATTAATAACTAATTGATAATTAATTATGATCAAATCATTAAATAATTAGCTAAATGTTCCGTATTTCACTAACACAATGTTGCAAATCTTACAACTAATATTTAACATTTGTTTAAGAGTTTGAAAAAGATGTTTATTTCTTCATAACCTTGTACAATGATTGAGCTAACATTTGTCATATCGATTTCTTAGCTAGATAGATCAGCATGCTTAGAAGTATAATTATAATTTCATTATTACTTTCCCTACTAGCACACCATGGATTCTATTCAGCTGGACAATGGTTGTGTTTCCATTGAATTTGGGGCCAGTTTGTGATAATACACTCCAATTAACATTATTGAACAAAGGTTCCTGTTGAGGGCATCAGGCACATTTCTGTACATTTGTCCTTTTTGCCAAAAAACCCCTGAAACCTTTGCTTAAATTCATTAATGAGTGTATGTGCAAAATGTGTAAATAGTGTATTGTGAACCTGAAACAACTCTATCATGGGCTAATTTCAATAATAAAATACAAAAGTATGAATTCTGTGGTCAACACCAAGGAAGTTAAAAGTTATTTTGGGATTCTATTTAATTAATTTTATGCTCCAATTTCCACCATATGCATGAGAATTTCTCTGTCAGATTAAAAACTGTGCTAAGCTCATTTTGCAAAGGGAATATTTATCTAATTAATTATTATTTTGTTGAATTTTCCCATTTACTAGATTTACATGCCTAACCCATGATAACCTACATTATCACAAATTTGTACAGAATAATATCATAGCAGTATGAAAAGCATATGAAAAATGAAAAAAAAAGGGGGGCTACTCTCTCACACAGTACATATCAGCTTGGGTCATCATGGGAGAGAGTGTGTGATGTCAGACAAGCTCAGCTTCCTTCACTGACACTGTATGGGTTCCCTGTGTTACTGATAGACTAAAAGTATTCACAGTTTCTTGGTCTTCCTTTTCTCACTTGTCACCAGTGAAAAATAGAGCAGTTTTGCATGGCTAAGAAACTGGCACAGTTACAACAGCAAGATTATGGCAGGAATTTCAATTGATTTTATCACCATAACAGCACTGACACAGCACGACAGGTCCAATTGACACATACAAAATCTACTCTATGAATATGCAGAATGAAATAGTACATCTAGTAGTCTGTGAAGGAAGCTTACAAGTGCCCTTGCTCACAGCAACATCTTTTTCTAATTTTATATCTCCTCTTTCATTCTATTCTAATTGTAATGTAATAATTCTTTGATCATGTATTCTTTTCATTATTTGTACAAGGGTATCTATTTGTCTAGTAAGTTAAGCTTGACTTGGTAGAACACATAGGGGTAGTAATCCTGTTGAGCCATTATAAGTCCTGGGATATCAACCTGAAGCTGAACATAGAATAGTCATTTGAAACCTCTGTATCATGGCTGGGAAGCTACTGAGCTTCACAAGGTATAGAATTACATAGTTGATACAAAGAGTGAGGAAAGCAAATACAGTGATCAGTGTTAGTAATGTTATCTACATGTACTTGATGAAGTGGAGTTAAAGATGATGAAGATGACAATGATGATGATGGTGGATGTTGAGGTCTTTGTTCTCTTACCTCATTTAAGTCAGATTTTCCATAAGACTTTGACTCCAGATAACTGTATGATGAATCCAGCACATCACGCATCTTTTTGTGAGTCTTTTTTGATGGCTGAAGAAAAACAAAACAAAAGTAATGCCACCCTCAGGAAGTGTACTGTAAGCAGCTGCTTAACAATAAGCTACTAATTAATAGGGGGTCTGAAACCTAGGGATACTCCCAGCGGGCTTATAATTGAGGAGAATGATTTACTGTAACAGTGGGTAGCTGATAAGCTGCAGTAAACATTGCTAGATTTTTTTCAAGTACTAAATGATTCCACCAACCTGTACGAGCATAGCTTGGAAGTTTACAGGCAAACCATATCTAAACAAATGACATACATTTCATGATATTAACTTCAAGTTCCTTGCATAAGGCTTCTTTTATCAGGCACTAAATACATGACCACTTAACAGTCTCCATTAAAATATAACTTACCTTAACACAGATTCCACAAAAACTCGTAATGCCTGGAAAATTAAACACAATTATAGTAATAATGTGTGTGTTATGAAGACTCGTCTGTACAGGCAGTAATATCATGAACCATAAATTCATATTATTTTTTACCTTTTGACTCTGTACTAGAAACACTTCACTTGCTTGAAAGCAAACAGAGCTTTAATTTGTCCTTTACTGTTTCTGTCCTTTACCAAAGGACTTCATGAGCAATTTAAGTACTCAAAGTACTTGTCTGAATGAAGTACTCACTGATGAAGTCCTTTATTTGGTAAAAGGACAAAAGCTCTGTTTGCTTTCCAGTAAGTCTTTCTAGTACAGAGTAAAAAGCTAATGGGTTCATGATATTATTGTATGTACATGAACATGATGTATAGGCTACAGTATGTATTCATTCATACAAACAACATTACTTCAGTATCAACTGAAATACCTTCACATGTATCCACGCAGTAAATGATTCACTAAAATTGACTCTTAGCCATCGTACTAATGGTCCCTAATAATGACAGAATATAGATTAATCAATTGTACTGTTTCATTCATATATTTGACTTTTCTTTTGTACCCCACAAATTTGAATTACTACAAGGTCTACAAGGAGTGTACATGTGTATAGCATGCATCGGGAAAACCTAGTACACATAACACTCAGTTCATAAAGTCTATTGTATTTTATTGTCATTCTATCTATTGCTTTATATTTTTATGAATATATTACATCAACTGCATGCTATGTTGGTTCTCCCATATAGCATCACAATGATGTTATCACAGAATGTTACAATATTATCATTACTTACAAACTGTTTCTTTTTTGTTGATTCAAGTTTAGTGATTTCATTTTTACCAGCCTCGAGTTCTTTCTCATCATACACAAAATCTCTTACTAAAAACCTGGTAAACACAGAATATTAATAATGATCATAATGGTGATGATTTTGAGTTTGAGTGTATTCCAGCACCTGCCTTAATTTGCAGCTCCTACTACTGGTTGTATACATGATTTTATGGCTTTATTTACCAGTAGTTTTCAATGCTAATCCTGCAGATGGACCTTATTGCTAGTCAGAACATCTCTATATAAATGGAGATGGGGCCCATAGTTTAATGTCCTCATCTGAGAAGACATGTTGGCCTTTGGACTATTTGTAATATTATGTAATTACAAAAGCCACACCTTAATAATTTAAAGATCCTGAGTGTTGGTCCAGCTAGGGAATTAAACCCTACCTTCTGCACAAAAGATCAATCAACGCTCAGCCGAGCCAACCAGATATGGCCTATAGTTATGATAATTATTTTGATTGATAACCCCTCTTGACAATAACTGATTACAATAATAATCCATAATGATGAAAAGGACCAGTGTTATTTATTAACATTTTTCTTGTAACATTGTGCACAACGTACAAGACTTTTGGGGAGTATCATGTTGCAGCTTTTCCTGTAATGTGTGCAACTGACTTGAATGTAAACAAATTCAATTATAGCATCATTAATGGATGTGAGATGGTTAACCATAATCTACTTACTTATTATCTCTTGCATGGTGTTTGAATTCATCCACAACTTTCCTGAATAATGTCACTGTAAACAACCCATTCTCATTATCTTCAAAAATTAATCTGAAGGAGATGAACAGTGACTTATTAATAACTTCAAGTAAATCCATACATTGTAGCTGTTCAAGTTTTTACTGTTGAATATGATCATAATTTAAAGCCCAACCAGTGACCTAAACTTCCATACTGATGTTTGCACTTTGCAAAAGATGTCAATCTTTATTATAAATCCACTCAAATAAACTATTCTTAACTGGAAAATTTATAAGGAAACACTACTTCAATCAGCTTAAATTGTAACCAATGGCAATTAATTTAAGAGGCTTTGCACTCTTAGGCATGACAGCAGCCATGTTGGATGTCATATAACAAAAGAATCTGTTTTCCTGTCAGAGCAATATTATTGGGATATCTTTTTTTGTAATGGTAAATGATCAATTTAATTTGTTGTTCTTGTCATGCACTGTTGGAACACGTTAACACTAAACACTAACACTGTTAAACACTGTTGCTGGCCACGCTGTTGTCGTTGCCCTGTCATTTCTTTATGTGACTACATGTATGTAAGTATATATTCACGGCGAAGCTAATAAAATAACATTTTGATGTGACCATGCAAAGCCTCCATTTTCCGGTAAAATGTGATTTTTTCAAGGGGCATTGATTATTAACATCTGTTTTATGCACAGTGCAAACATAAGGCAAAGAGGATTTGAAAGTAATTGGTATAGTAAGTGACAGTCAGACATTGGCAAATTTTCAATCAAACTTGACTTAATTAATTTCTTTTTTATCTCTTTTCTTTCTTTCTTTCTTTCTTTTTGCATCACTCATTGTCATTTTACTTACTTTGTAGACTCAGGTACCACCATATCTGTTAGTTTCCAGTACCTTGTCCTCCAATCATTAAACAGAGCTCTGAAACAAAATATCAACAATATCACATAATATTTGAAACAATCTTAATTCTAAAAAAATGTGAGTGACAATTACAGTCAAATTACAGTCAGTCAATTTGTTGGATGGAAGTCAGAATTTATATTATTTGTTTCTTATTTGTCGTACATATTGAACAATAATCCAACAATGATTAAAAAGCTACTAATTAAAATATGAATTTTGATTTTCAATAGACTATATTTGCAGAAGCATCTTTCTGGGAGAGAGAATTAAGTGGCAGGATAAGGTGACATGCAACAAAGCAGAGGACAAAGCTGTTATTCAGCCAAAGTTGCTCATACACTATTCCATACAGAAAATCTATAATTATAATAATATTATTAATAATAAATGCTTTCTTTAAACTGGAAAAATCCATCAGTGTTAAAAACACTGGCCTTAACAAGACATCCAGTCTACAATCCGCGCCTTTTTACTTTGACACAGCAATGCATGGACCATGATAAATTACTGTAATGTAGCAGCGCACGTCATCCGACTTTTCACCCCCCCTCCCCCGCGTCAATGTTGCTTGGTGATGCTCGCGCTACCCGGGGAACGTTGCGACCCTCAACATTGACATGGGGGGAGGGGGGGTTCACCGAGATGTACATAATGAACAAGAAAGTGCTTGTTTAAGCGTATTGTGTTAGAATTTAGATGTGTGTGTCATTAATAAAGGCGCGGATTGTAGCTACTAATAAAAATACTATTACTATTAAAGAACTCAAATGCAATATAATTTTGCATACATAATTACACACACTCACTCTCCCTCCCCAAACACTTATCTCACACTCATATTAATATTAATTTATCATCATTGTCGTCATCATCATCATCATCATTATTATCTAGCTATCACTCACTTTGGTACAACAACCAGTAGTGTAGTAAGATACTCTGAATCAAGAACAAAGTGCTCTTTTTTGACCAGTTCACCAAGATTCCTGGACAGTAAGCTTCCCCTAAGAACAAGAATAGAATGATATTTTTATCAACATCATCATTATTACATGTCAGTGTCACCAATGGTAGTGTCAGATTATTTTTATTCAATTTTATTAGCTTTGCCTGTTAGGTAGTGCTACCTAGGCACACTGCAACAGTTGCGGCAATTATAGCAGACCCAAACAATGATAATCTTTCCTTCCTACATTCTGTTACTTTGTTATGCCTACATATTTGCTGCGATTTTCAATAAACATGCGAACTTGGACATGTACATGTAAACACTGGTTTTTGCCATATTAGCTTCCATCAATCAAAATTAGAAATAAAAAATATGAAGATTTAACTAACACCAAAATTATGTTAAGCTGCTAGAGATCATCTATAGTAATTAAATATCATATCTAGAGTGATTTCATTGATAAGTTTTTAGTGATCTTTATGAGTAATATTTGATTGTTTGTTTGAAGTGGGCAGAAGCGAAAACCCAAATGCCAACGGACTGTTTGAAGGTCAGAGTTCGCATAATTATGAAAATTGCAGTTATAATATATCAAAAGATAAGAAGAAAAACTGGTACAATCTTAGGTCTGAGCTAAAATATGAATTAAAAACATACGTAGATTTTCTCTCTAGAGATGCCAGCGTCCCTTTTATGTTATTATAAGCCTGTGCTTTGGACTTGAGATCATGTTCTATTTGAGTGACTTGCTGCAATTAATCAAAAAATATTTATAATCAAAATTTGGGCTTCCTGTATTAAAACACCCACAGGAAGCCCAATCAGGTAAAACTTATTGTATACCACAGGATACCCAAAATTAGGTGACACTCACCTTGCTAATAATCTCAGTCAAGTTTCTTAGTGATTGTTTGATTGGATATTTTGCTGAATCCCACTGGAATTTTGTCACATAGTTTGAGAGATCCTCTGTAATGGAAGTGAATGGAAGAACAAGTGAAAGAGTAAAACTGAGTGGATAATACTAAATATAATTGAATAACTGAAACTTAATAAACTTAATAAAAAATTAAAAGTTTATCTATGGAAAGAAATTTATAAACACATCAAATGGTCAAAATTAATGTTATGTACCTGTATGAAGGGGTGGATGGAATGACATAACAACAAAAACTGTTACATTGTGATATGCATTGTGTAGTGTAAGCGTGTGTGTTTTGTGTCTGTATATTTCCTCTTGACCCTGTTCAAAAATGTGACATAAATAGGCTGGGGCTAACAAGAAAACTTTGCAGTTAATTTAGCCCTCAGACTCTAATGTTCACTAGTTTTTATTGTTTTAAATATCTCACAAATTATATATTTGCACTTTGTAAATTATTTTTTGTATTAAGAGTGAATAAACACAATTACAATTACAATGTATTATTTCCGACTTCGGACCTTAGATTTTTAATTTTTAATGCTCCCATATCAATCATCTTTAGAGGTGGAACCTTAGCAAATTTTAGCAAATCATTGGTTTACAATTCAATACATGTATTGTAGGTTTCCTCAGGATGACAGATGGATCAGGAAAAAAATCTATGAAAACCAAAGGCAAGAAAAATGCTGGTTGCAACGTAATAATTTTTGCTATGATATTCATACATGTAAGTATGAACTACTTACGTCCATTTGCAAGCAGGTTTTCCTTAACTCGATCCTATAGAAAGAAAGATGTTAAATAAAATGAAGGGCTTTTGATGAAAACAACTTATTAAGTGATCTTTAATAAAGTTTATCCAAATGGTCCAAATTGGCAACAAAAGTCTTTCTTTCTAAGCCAGATTATCAACGTCTGTTAATTTTGGGAAACATCACTTAGGTCATTTCGATTGGCATCCCTTTAAATATCAAATAAGTTGATTTTATAATATAAGATATTCATGAATATGTACAAATGTAACAATATACAACATGTACAATATACCTGATGTTCACCTTCTAAGACATCTCCCATATAATGAGCTACCTTTCTTGTTACACTGAAACAAAAAATTATTTCTATGGATGACTCCTCTAATAAATATAATGTTATATAATGGTTTTGAGTGGAATATCCCATGAGTCACTTGTATTTTCTAGTATACACATGAGCCTTCAGGCTGCAGGTCTTATATTTATCAATTAGACAACAGAAAGCAGTGCATATGCCCATGGTACTAGTTTGTTAACGAGTTCTTTATATTTTCTCAAGCGCGTCTATAATGCAATGGGTAAGCAGCTTTCTGTTGCCAAATTGATTTATAACAGAGCCAAGAAAGTTAAAAACAGAGCCATGCAGCCCATGGGGAAATAGTTTGTGGTTTTTCAGCCAATCAGAGCACATGTTATATGTGTTGCCATCTTGAAAACAAAGGATTGGAAAAGGAGGATGACGAAGATAGTGCTTGCGTGGTGTAGCCCATGAGCAAATAGTTTCTAGTTTTCTGGCCAATCAGAGTGCGTGTAAGATTGTAGCTATGTTATATTTGCTCATATAATGGCACTAACATACACACATACCTGTCAACAAATGCATCAAGTTTACTCAAGTCATCAGACAAACCAACTAAAGTATCCAATGTACCAACCTATCAATATGGACAATAATTCAAATAGGAAAAACATGTTGTTAAATACAATACTTAAGCAGACTCTCCACTCATTGCAGAATGCACTCGCAGCGATCATTTTTACTTGCAGCGAAATTTTGAACAATTAATACAGATACTCGGTAGCTCTCTACGAGTGCTTTCAGCAAGGACTGGAGAATGGCCTTTATGCAACAGACTTTATATACCATGGACAAAGTTTTCCCAATTCAGTGTGACAAGCAGCACAGAAAAAAGATCGACTTCCGTGTGGATGGAAGACCTTGTTAGTGCAAGAAGAAATGTGCTTTCAAGTTTATCTAGATTAGTAAATAAATAAGTAAATATAATTTTAATTGATACTCCCCTGAAGGGCTTTTCAGTGTCAGTCACTCTACACTCACTACCACTACATTCGATATCCTCTACATACATCATTCAACTCACATGTTCATTTTTGCTGAGGTAGGAATAAACAGAGAACCCGGAGAAAAAACCCTCGTGGCATGGGAGAGAACAACAACACATCAAACAAACTCAATTCACGTATGGCCCCAGCCAGGAATCGAACCCGGACCACAGCTGTGAAAGGTGAGCGGTGAACTTCTACGCCACCCTTGTCATCCGAAATTTGTGAAGATCTAATCTTAGAAGGTGGTCCCAACCAAATAACTAGCTTGGACCTAGTGCACCCCAATTCATTTGTGAATTAAAGAAAAGAAGAAAAGGTAACTGGTTTGGACCTAGTGCACCTCAATTCATGATTCTGTGAATTAACATGAAAAAAGGGTAACTTTCAACATATACCAGCATTTTGGGATTTTATCAATTCAATGCCAGTTAGTTTTGAAATCCCTTTTTTGCCATTCATATACTTATAAATGAATATGAAATCATGAAATTTTGTAGGATTGAGATACATTTATAAAATTCATTATAATTACAAATTCTTTTAAAAACTGCAGTACAACATTACTGTTCCTTGACGCTGGACAATGGAAAATAGTAATTTTAATACTGACAACGAGGTGGAATCTTAGTATCGAAGTCACATGATCGAATTATTACAATTCAGGATACAAATTGATCACACATATCTACATAAAGTATATCAAGTAAAGACTGCACAGAAATATCTGTAGAAATCATACAAATATTTCGTTCAACGCCTTCAAGCGGCCATAGATCTTAAAATAGTATCTTACACCGTACCTTGAGTTCTGGGATCGAGAACTTCCACACAGGGGACAGTCCAACCATTTGGCTTTTTAAAGCTTCGTAAGTCTGTTGAGGCGTTTTTTCACCCGGGGCAGACACCAGCCAATATTCCGCCATAGTCTGATGCACAATCAGTGCAGAAATTGGGCCGAATAATAGAAGAAAATAGAGTTTTTTTCGCTAGAACTTGCTCACCCTAACCTAAACCTAGAAGATGTTTTGAGATTCTTTGCGCATGTTTCGTAATAACGCGGGCTCGCTTTGCGAACTTATATCGATTGATTCTACTATGTCGATAATTCCTCGTTTCCTCCGGCTTGCAGCCATATCAGCCATATTTGGAAAACAAAGTCAATGATGACTTCCGTTAGAACTCGGTTTTCAATCGTATTCGATTTTGCTTGATTCGATATTCAAGTTTTACCAAAGAAAGTAAAAGAGGAATACTATCGTCGGAAAGTTAGCAATCTTTTTATTTCTATGGCCACGAAACAGGGTAAAGGGTTATCCCACTTCTTCTCCAAAGATAAGGTAAGATAAGATTGTGTTAGGATAATAACTAGAGCTGAAACACAGCCTCCT
Source organism: Telmatactis stephensoni (assembly GCA_029948255.1). Lineage (NCBI taxonomy): Eukaryota > Metazoa > Cnidaria > Anthozoa > Actiniaria > Isophelliidae > Telmatactis > Telmatactis stephensoni. Next base: position 290,392 of record JALIZF010001432.1, read on the forward strand.
TTGGCAGGTTTCCTCTGGCAGGCCGTACACGATTTGTTTATTTTAGTAATTCATTTCTTCTTTATACTTTATTTGTATCTTGTTTACGATTTTTTCTCATTATTGAAGACTTTTAAACCGAAAAAGAAGTTCCAAGAGGGCACACTTCGCTACGACCTCCACAAACAAGCAAAGGTAAAAATAACTCGTCCAATCGTGTACCCACTCTTTGTAAAATTCAGCCTGCTTTCGACTTCAAGAATTTGACTTAATTTTGTTTTAATTTAATTTATATTGTTTTGGTATTTAATTAAAACCAAACACCTAATCATTTTACAGTTATCTAATCTATGGTTATTTCTGTTGTCATTGTTTTAGGCCACACTTCATTCTGGGATTTCTTTGCAAGACTGTGTCAAGCTCCCTCCAGGGGAAGATATGAATGATTGGGTGGCTGTACATGGTAAACAAGATTTACTAGCAGCTTAATATTTCTATAGCAAATAACGAAATATCGCCACTCCTCTCACTTTCTCTTCCAGGAGTGTCTTGGCAACAATTTTATTTTCTCATTGTGAATGCGATATTTTGACCTGCAAGTTCAAAACTCTCATATTCTAAATCGTATTTCCGGTGTAGAGTTCTGCTTAAGGTTACAATATAATATTGTATTGTTTTGCAGTTGTGGACTTTTTTAATCGTATAAATCTCATTTATGGCACTGTCGCAGAATACTGTACAGAAACCAGCTGTCCAGTTATGAGTGGGGGGCAGAGGTAAGTGTTTTAAATTTGTTTTGTAAACTTTGTATTGAAAATATGAATGCATACAAATGGTTCTCATAATTTCTCATTTTCCATTTTGTTTTTCTCTCCACTATCCCTTGCAGTAATTCTGATATGAGGCAAAGTGTATGGATAATCAAGTAAACTTTTTTGGAAAATGAAATACCAATCCAAAAATTTCCCTTAATTGCAATCTGTCATTTTCCCCCCATAAACTCACCTGAATTAATTGCACCCTCCCTTGTGCCAGCACAATACATAATGACCTCCCCCCTCCCCTGTCAATCAATATTATGCACCTGTAATGGTACTGAGCACTGAGTCTCTAATTGATTGTTCCATTTGTTTAGATATGAATATTTCTGGTGCGATGGTGACAAATACAAGAAACCTACAGCTTTACCAGCCAGAGAAGTAATACTCTTTGATTTTTTAATATGATACAAACCCTGATATTAATAACAATATGCCAAGGGACTGTTAAAATTAGATCACTGTATTGGGAGTTTGTTTAATCAGGCTTCTGTTACATACGTTTACTGTACTTTAACATTGGTCGGGCTGAAAATGTTGATCAATAATTATACTGGGGACATCATTAAATTGAGAATCATTGTATTGGAGGTTCCAATGTAACTAAGATTCCTATAGTATAATAGACGCAAGGGGCTGGTCATTTATTATTGGGGAGGTGGGGGTCACTTTTATAATGTTACCTTTTTTGGGGGGCTACTTTCAAAATTTAATAAATTTTTGGGGGTCGTTTTCAGTGTTTTCTGAATTTGTGAATTGTTGTTTACCAAGTATAAAAATAGACTTACTGTACAGTCTTTTACTGCCCATTATTGACTATAGTATCAAATATCGTACTGCATGTGGTAGACATCTGTCAACATTACATTCTCTGCATGACGAACTTAATAGTTTTATGTACGAGATTTGACAAGACATACTCTGTATTCATTTTGACTGAATCTTCTAGCGTGCTTGGTATATTTAACTAAGTTGCGATGTCAGACACAGTGCTGATGGAATTAATATTCTACTTTATCATGTTTCGTTGGATAGCAACCGCAATACCCGCATTGTGACTGTCCTGCCTTTGCCTCAAAGCTCTCACAGTCACAATTCCTACATTGTCCTCGATTGACTCCACGCAAATTAATACCCATATCTGAGAATTGACTTGGAGACTTGATAGAGAGTTCGTTCAAAAGACCTTATTGTAGCTCAAAGCTAGACTGACTAAATGTTACAATTTGTGTTTTAGCAGTAGTTTAATTTATTAACGTAAGGATACGAGGGAGTGCCGATGACAAGTGTAGTCCAGAACTAGTCACTTGTCACGTAAATTGCTACTAAAATCGCACGTGTTTATAATACAAGTCTGCATTGTCTTTCTTTCTCGTACTATGTCATATTCGAATTGAGTTGAGAGGGGTGGGTTTGGGGGGTCACTTCCGTACAAATATCTTCCTGTAGGGGGTCACATTAACAATTGCAGTTTGTGTGGGGGGTCATATCATACGATTTGTCGTAATGAAAAATATAACCGGCCCCCCTCCCTGATAATAAACAACCGGCCCCCAAAGAAAAAAAAATAGGTATGAGACCAAAGGGTTTTAGAAAGTTTTTTAAGGCTAAATTTTATTGATTATTTTCAATAGCAGATTATTTCAAAGGGTTCCATGTTGTTTACATAGTATTTCAGAGTCTTAGAAGTCAAAAATTTCCCAGACCCCCCAGGAGAGGAACCCCCCCCCCCCCCCTTTTTAAAAATTCTAGAACTGTAGATTTTTGGGTGACAAAAGTATGAAAGTAGGGAGAGATATTGCCATTGACTGGTGATTAACCCAGAACATAAAATTATAACTAAAAAAACATTAAATAAATGTGCCGAGTATCTGATGAAGATGTTATTCTTTTATCCTTTGCTCAGTTGTTCAAAGGCATCACTAACCAACGGTTATAAACACTAGTTTTCTTTAGAATTTGAGGTTTACAGTGTATAGCTGCCACTATTACAATCCACTTTTGAACAATTGAGCCATGGTTGATATCAACAATTTATTGTTGCAGTACACAGCACTGTTGATGGATTGGACTGAAAACCTTATTAACAATGAAGACGTTTTTCCAGTTGACAAAGGTAAGTTTAAAGCAAGGGGGCTCTAGTTGGTGAGATTGTAGCCACTATGTACCACTTCTTCAAGGCTGTTACAATGTACATTCCCAGTCCAATTAAGCATGCCGCATGTGTAGTTTTTTCCATTATTTACAAGTAATTTATATACTCAATCATTTCTATGTACATGTATTGACCTTCACAATAAAGAGGTGGAATAATAAATGTATGTGCTGATATAATGATAGAAGGATGCCTAGTTTTATGATTAGCCAATCACAGTCATCTTTTCAAAACCAGAAAAACAGTTGGGGGTCCAGAACATGATTGGTCTTGCTGAAGTTATGCAGACGGACTAAACAAGAGGTTTTCCAGATCTAGCTTTGAATAAGTTTACTGTGAATCTAATTAAAGGAATGTAATGAAAGACTACCTAGCACTGGAATAGAATGAAGTGGAAGCTTGAATGAAAGTTGCAATGCTGTGAATCTAATCGCTTACATTTGCATTTTTGAGCTTTGCCATATAAATTATTGGTGACTACATATAACGAAATCCATACTAGATAAAAATATCTAGATAATGGTAGGGAAAATTGCAACAGTGGGTGGCCAATCACTAAAGGCCAATAGATTAACATTGCATGCATGCATTATTTTTCAGATATCCCTTTTCCCAAGGTGTTCCTTCCATCAGCAAAAAAGATTTTAACCAGACTGTTTAGAGTCTTTGTTCATGTCTATATCCACCATTTTGTGAAAATACAAGAGCTACAGGCTGTAAGTACTAATATTATTATTTGGATTTCCTGTGGAATATTCACCACAGGAAGCCCAAATCAATTCATAAGAACATTTTTAATGAGTAACAGAAAAATACATTTTCCACACCTCTTAGGAAGCCCATGTTAACCAATGCTACAAACATTATTATTACTTCATTAATGAGTTCAAATTGGTTGATCCTAAAGAACTGGAACCATTGGTAAGTTTCTATTGATCAGAGAAGGAGAGAAAGGGAGTGGCATATTAGCCAGGTGAAGTGTTTCCAAACAAATATACCCATTAGAGAACTGTCCACTTGGGAGGGAGGTGTCGGGCACCTAGGCAAGGAAACCACCAAGGGGGAGCGTCCACCTATAGGGAAGCTGTCCACCTAGGCAAATATCTATTTGAGGGAGCTGCCTCTGTGGGGAAAAGTCCATGTAAAGGGAGTGGTCAATTAGGGCAGGTGTGCACCCAGGGGGAGGGGGGGGGTTTATGTGGGAAGGCCCATTTATAGGATTTGTCCATTTAGGGAAGTGTTTACTTTGGTGAGTTGCAATTTATGGCCCAGACATACAGTGCAACATTTTCTGCAACATTGCATGCAACACAGTTGCACCATGTGCCCATCCCTGAAATGTTGAAGGAAGAAGATCTTAAACCTGCAACTGTTGCATACATGTAACATTTCCAGGGTAGACACATGTGCGCTGCAACAATGAGTGCAGTGTTGCAGAAAATTTTACATTGGGTGTCTAGACCTACTTGCAAGGTTTAGTTACCTGGCTGGAGGAAGTGTTTCCTTATGAGATTTGCAAGTGTGTCTATTCATAGTAGATGAACACTCATGAAGGTGGGCACGAAGGGGAAGTGGCCCCTTTTGGATCACACAGAATTTGTCTTTCACTCTATAATTTTATTGACAATTGGTCTTTGTTTTTGTTTCAGAAAACTATGACGGAAAAATTATGCCCACCTTGAGAAATGTTTTAGTCATATTTTTATACTGAATTCATTTGATACACTTGACAAAATCCATTTTCAAAAAGACAAATTGATATTTACCCAATTGCATTTACATACATCAAAAAATGTTTTATATAAAAAAATTACTATTGCAAAGTTTTCTCAATTGATAATTTGTCTATAATAATAGTTAGTATGAGGTACGATCTGAGGTACGATCTGATTATCACTTTCCGGTTATAAATTCACTACTTTTATATAGTAATCGCTTGGAATTACTTTTTACTGTACATTGCAAAGTTTTAACAATACTTCTCATAATTTTGCGGCACCTTCTCACACAAAAAGTCTAGTTTGAATATAAGAAAACTTAGCTATTTCTATATGTAGTAAAGGATAAAAATATAATTTTTTCTGAGCACATTATCCGGTGAAATGAAAAACTCTTTCTACGACTAGGTTCTGTCCATATTTTATATTTTGTCTACAAAAAGCCTTTTCAGTGTGTTTCGGTGGCGACACAAGCACAAACCAGACGTCTCTCTCTAACAAGCTCAACTCACCCAAGTGACGACTGGCTAAGGGAAAGTACTATGTACTTACATTGACTAAGCTAAGTGGGAGGGCCAGACGGGAAAATATTTGGCCCGGAGCATGCCGTATACACCGAGCGCAGGCAGATCCGTACAAATGTCCAAGAGCCAAATACTTGCCCGTCCGGGCCGACCTAACTCAATCGATAAGCATTTTATCATATGACCTGGTTTGTTTTTTGTTATAAAAAGGGCTAAAAAGCTCTCAAATACAAATAGAATTATAGCGCGCGGAAACGAGCAGGGCTGTACGGGTTTTTACGGCCCGCTCGAGCAAAGCCGTACGGCCCCGATCACATCATCTTTTCCGAAGGTTTTATTAGGGTGTTTTCCATTTAGTGGAACAAACCGGCCAGAACGGCCTGATTTCTTAGGACTGATTCCAGGAATTGATATGTAACATTTAAGAACTGGCCGTTCTGGCCGGTTGGTTCCACTAAATGAAAAACACCCTAAGAGCGCGCGAGCAGCGAAATACCGGGTCATATGATAAAACGAAATAATGTTTGTAGAGCTTAGGTCGCTAACCGAATCCTGGCTTGTGGAAAATTTCTTATAGATTATTTACATTTAATTCTGTCTCTGAAGACTATTTAGACTAAGTTTTAAAGCAATTGTATACGTTGATGAGGACAGGATATTTAAATGAACAATTAAAATTTTCAGTTTTTAAAAATGTTTCTTTTGTTTTGGATAAATTTGAAAAAGTGCACCTACCTTTTTGCCACTTTGGGGCCTTCCGTCCAGCACAAAACAGCGTTTCCCTTTTGTCGTTTTTGAATTACTTTGTCATGTAAACATTGTCATGGCTGCCGTCACGTGGTGGTGCAACGCCTCTATAACGCTAAACTGAATCTGAAAATGCGCAACAAGGGACTGCATGGTCAATATCCGGGTTGGAAATTTTGCACAAATCTGACGCGATTTTTTTTCTGATAACAATACGGGATATGAAAAAAAAAAGAGATTGTTTGAATCATTTAGGTTGAGAATAATTTCTCTCTCTTAATGCCCCATGTACTCATACAATAAAATGAAATAAAAACTGTTCTTCCTCAAAAACAGCGAAGCATTATAATAAACTATCCAAATAAGCTTGATGTAACTAACAAGCATGCAGGCACACATGGCGCACTGAATGAAATTTCAAGTGGTTAGCAATTGTGTTAATGTTTCGCTGGCATATGTAGAGCTTTGCAAACACGTATAGAAAGTGACATTTCTAAGATTTATCCTACAGGCGCGTTTTTCTTGTTTATCGCTGTTTTAATTGAGTAGCGAGCGGCTGGAAGAACATGTAGCGTTTGCATGCATGCTCGCACTGCATGGAAAGTTTCCTATATGAAATAAGAAATATCTAGGAAATACGAAGAAAATTGCATTGTCTTAGCTATGATTGGAACTGGACAAAATGTAGCAAAATACATTTTGCAAAATTTCCCGGCCACTGTCTGCCGCGGACTCTACATTCATATATCAAGGTTTTATTGAAAAACGAACGAACACGGAAGATTTTAATTCAAGAAAACAGCTGGAGAACTAGCGGTATATGAAAAAAGATACACAGTATAAAATAAGCTAGTGCTATAACCTACAATTAAGTTTGGATAATTTTTTTAAACTTTTTGAAAACGGGCTTAACTTTAGAACTTTTGTCGTAGACTTTGTTCATTTTTCAGATCAGTTTCGTTATGGCAACCTGCTTGTGATAACCAATAATACACTTTTGTTAGTTATACAGTTAATCGTTCTCAATATTGCTATAGTCTGACGGGCCTGACGAAATCCCTGTAAGAATTTTAAACTGAGAAACAGCCAATGAAATCTTTCAATCTCTCTGCAAACTCTTCAACAAATCTTTCACCATGGGTGTTCTACGAGAAGAATGAAAGCTCGCTAACGTTGTTCCTGCATGTATTCAAGAAAGACAAGAAAGATCATGAACTACAGACCAATCTCCCTCCTCTGTCTTATATCTAAAGTAATGGAACGTTGTGTGTTCAATGCAATTAAAGATCACGTGTTTATGGTTATCCATACGTCTCAGCCGGCATGGATTCATTGCAGGACGATCTTGTGTAACCTAGCTTATTGAAGTCCTCGACACATGCAATAGGTTCCCAGTTGGACCGCGGCGGTCAAGTTGATCATGATATACCTCGATATGTCCAAAGCAGTTGACAAAGTAAGTCATGGAAAACTGTTCCTCAAGTTACAGCATTATGGGTTTGAGGGTTTGAGGTAAAGCTAGTTCTGAAATGATTTGAGGGTTACTCAAGTACAAAATCGCCAACAAAGAGTAACAGTCCTTGGTGCCACATCTAGCGCGCTTCCAGTTACTTCTGGTGTACCACAAGGTTCGATATTAGGTCCAATGCTCTTCCTGCTGTATGTCAACTCTCTACCTGAAGTCCAGCAATATTGCTGTCTTTGCAGATGATACAAAGATATACAAAGCAGTCGAATCCTTTGACGAGGCGTCATTGCTGCAAGACGATCTGAACAACCTCAACTCCTGGTCAATTAGATCTGCTGGTCTTGTCTTTAATGAAAGCAAATGTAAAGCACAACGAGTTACACGGAAATTAAATCCAGTCGTCAACAATTATCAACTGAAGCAGTCAGAGCTTTATAGCTTCACAAAATTCGAGAAGGACCTTGGTGTGTGGATTTCAGATAACTTAACCAGGACAAAACATGTAAATGTAACTGAACAGTGCACCAAATCTAACAAAATGTTAGGTTTTGTCAGGCGTAACACCAGGTCCATCAAAAGTACCATCGTGCATGAGGCGCACAATTTACTTAACGTTGGTGAGATGTCACTTAGGATACGCTTCACAGGTATGGGCACCCCAGACGAAAGACCTTATAAGGAAAACAGAGAGGGTCCAGCGCCGAGCTTCGAGGTATATTCTCAGTCTACCTTTCACATCAGCAGACTACTAGAATTAAAACTCCTTCCAGTAAGTCTTTGGCATGAGTTCATGGACATGGTCTTATTCTTTAAAATCATCAAAGGCTTGGTCAAATCAAGCCAGACATGGTACCAGTTACCCAAGAAAAGGCCAAAACAATAACAAGATCGATCAAACAGACCAAGCACAACCGAGTACCATAGTGCAAAACATCTATCTTCCGAGGTCATTCATTAACAGAACAACACGAATTTGGAACACTCTGGTCAACGAAGTTGATGATATCATAACAGACAAGCTATCGTCTTTCAAGAAACACTACTTGGTTACTACCACACAGCCCTGGACACCTATACGATGTCGATGACCCAAGATCTTGGAAGACAATATCTGTGTAAATTGCAATACAGCAAGAAATCTGACTGTCACACTCACTTGCTGCTTTTAGACTGCTTAATATACATATTTTACGTGTAATGATTTTTTCTCCTTTTATATATTTATATTTTATGTAATATGTATATAGAGTCTATATATGTTGACTTATTTTTTCTGTTATTTCATTTAAACAGTACGTTTTCTATAGTTATTATTATTAGCAAATGTACATTGTAAAAATCATTACACAGGCCCGCAGTAATTGGCTTAACGCTGTTGCGGTAACCCAGCCATTTTTTTTTTCTATTATTTTATATATACATAGATATATATATTATATTTTTTTCAATAGGCGAAACTATTAAAATAAAATAAAAATAAAATAGTCTTCGATATTAAACCCTTTCAAAGAGGCGCGCGGGTGGGGAATTAATTAGAAACGACTATGTGGGAATCTTCTTTTACCTAAATCGGAATCGTCTCCTTCCCCTTGCGAAATTCCTTGCAACGCCCCATTTCTTGTGCAAATGTGGGGCTATAACACATCCAGTGCAATAAGGAAGAAAAGGAATAGCAATGTTTCTTGTTTATCGTTACTATGGTAACGCGTATCCCTATAAAATGTGCATCATGGTGAGAGCCTCAGGTTGATCGAGCAAAAGAAAGGTATTTATCAATTAGACAACAGAAAGCCGCGCGCCCATGGCGTTATAGACGCACGAGAGAAAATATAAAGAACGACAGTCCAGAATGGGGAGCTCGCTGACCAGTTGAAATTCTGAGCCTGCAACGTAGAAAGAAAATGGCGGCGCGTTGGCTTCCAAATTATGATGAGTTTTTCTACTCTATGGGAAGGCTGATAGACTATGCAGAAAGACAAGACCTAGGGGACCTGTCATTATTTATCGCCTGGGGGGGGGTGTGAGGATTTTATCACAGTTATAAAACATTTGATCTGATCCTCCCCCAAAAGGTTTGAACTTTTTACCGATCCCCCCTCATAAGGGCTGGCAAATTTTGTTATCCCCCCTCTCTTGTCAGAATAGGCCCGAAAATAATCCAGTTCTGAATGTTATCAAAATACTTACAGCTTTGTTTTTGACCAAATGCCTCTTTCTAAGACTAATTAGGCCCTCCTTATGAGTAAACTGCTACTTTGGTTAATTGTTTCTTCAGGTGCAAATGTAAAGTACAGGTATATTATAGTAGCATATGTCTTCGTCGAGATCAGCGATGACAAGATCATTGCTGTTTTCATCATCATCATCATCCAACTCTACGAAGCTCACGACCACCCACATCGAACTGCTAAAGAGGTTTCCTCTTCACACGAGTAAAGCGTCTTCTTCAAGAAGAAAGAAGGAAAATAGAAGAAAGATAAAGAAAAACAAATGATAAACGATTCAAGCAAAGAGCTCGTTCTCTGCTGGGGAATTTGACATCTTTGAAGTCGCCTCCAAGATTTTTGACTTATTCAAGAGAATAACCTTTCACTGCTGTTGAGAAAATCAACGCAGACTTCACCAAAAATCTTGTAAAACGTCTACACTTAGACCCAATGATGTGGCTGATAGAAAGAGGTGTTTTCACCAAGAAATTAACGGAACGTCTGCAGGAGGTAACGGCGATATTGAAAGCAAAAGGTACAGCATCAACCAGTTGCAATGACCAGGGCGAAGTAGATGACACAAATGATGAAGCTGGAGATGATAGTAGTGGAGAAACAGACGATGAGGATGATGGAACTTGATCTTTAATCAACTAATATTACATATTACGTCATATAAACTTATGGAAAATTATAACAAACAAAATTTTCAATTTATAGTACTTTTGATTTGCAAATATTGTCTTAAGAATCTTTCTCACTAGATATCAGGGATCTCAGTTCAATATGAATAAACGTGAGGTCGATTCCTTGTAATATACCGATATTTGTACGTAACGTTTTTTAATTTTTAACTTTGATGAGCCAACTTGTTTATGACAAATGATCCCCCCCTTAGAGGGTCTTTAAGTGTAACTAGTCCCCCCCTTTTTGCCTTCTGAATTCGAGTGATCCCCCCTTAAATCCCACCCCACCCCACCCCACCCCACCCCACCCTCACCCTCACCCCACCCCACCCCACCCCCAGGTGATAAATAATGACGGGTCCCTAGTACTAGTGCTTCATACGATTATTCAGATGTTTTCGCGCGCAAACAATTTCCCGATGAAGGCTCAGAATTTCAACTGGTCAGCGAGCTCCCCATTCAAGATCTGGACTCGGTTTTTTTGTTCCTCGGGTTTTTTTTTTTTTTCACATTCTCGACTCCATTTTTTTTTTTTTTTTCCTTCATTTTCGACATATTTTATTATCAATACTGCTTTTTTCACTTTCGAGTTAATTTTGCATTTAAACGTATGTAACGATTTTAACTTATATTCTCAACTAGTATTTGTTTCACTTATTTTCAAAAAAATCGACAATTTAACAATTCGCATCGTTTTTCTGTTAGGCTGCATTCATTATGTATACCGCAGGGGGAGGGGGGAAGGCAGAGGATATTTTAAAAGTATGGCAAATTTTCAAGATCCCCCCAACTTGATATCAAAAAGTTTTGTATCCCCCCTCCCTGGCTGGAAGAAAAATTGCGATCCCCTCTCCTCCAATACCACATATACACAAATACATATGCCACTTTCCCATGCATGCATTACTTACACATTTCCTATGCAAGCCATTACGATGACTGGTAGCGAGAGCTCGCTACAGACTGCCTTCTAGATCGTGATACATACTGATCAGTTGAACTGGAGGAGCAATATCCGTTTCCATTTCATCCTCACTCTCCACTAGGGCCACTACTTCATTGTCGTTTTCATCATCATTGTCAATTTCATCATCACAATCATCATCATCATCTTCTTCTTCCACTTCGTCATCATTGTCGTTATCACAGTACACTTCCGAACCACTATCAGCATCCAGTGTGTCTTCTTCCCTTAACAGTCTCATAGATGTGCCATGATGCGCATTATTTTGTCTTTCTTTTTTCCTTTAAGCGATAAGTTATGGTGTCTAAGATACTTAACAAGCTCCTCTACTACTAATTTATTGAGGCTGTCATATGAAACAGCTAGTTCCCTCCAGTTATATTATTATAATGCTTTGCCTTTGCTTTTCTAGCTGACTGGTCTTTTTTTCGTTGATTTTCTCGAATGTTTTTTGTGCGTTCCAGTGTTAATAAATGTTGTAGGTATTCAAGGACAAGGTTCATCAACAATGAACTTTCTTCAAAACTTTTCAATGCTTTCTTGTTGATGTAAATGTATAGTTCCATCAAAAAATTGCTTTTTTAACTGGGCTCGTGCGGTAAGAAAGTGCAGGCATTCCAAGTTTCACTTGAAGGCAATTAAATATCTCATGATCAGGGACTTGGAGATGTTTTGCGATGAAGCTCTCCATCATGTTGAGCGTGCAATACATAAACTTGAAGGAAAGTCTTGTGCAGACACTGATGACGATGGAGTTGATGATGATGATAATGAAGATGATGATTACAATGATGACAGTAGCACTGATGCAATCCAGCTCTGAATATGAGTGGTTTAGCTTGTTTTCTAACTCAATGGCGTTGTTTAATAAATTTCTCAAGTTTTATGCATTGTTTGGAATTTGTAATTAAGATTGAAAAAATGAACATCCCCCCCTTCATTGCAATAATAATTTGGCATCCCCCCTAAAATGTCTAAAAAAAAATTACGATCCCCCCAAATATCCTCTGCCTCCCCCCCC